>JAWQUT010000047.1:2807829-2819127 GCA_033807755.1 Ellobium chinense | reverse complement strand
GTAGGTGGGATTGACAGTGCAATTGATTGATCAGGGGAAGGAGTATGAAGCTTGCAGGATGAATAGTATGCATTTTTAAAACTGCACATTAATATCGCTGAAGTTCGCGAGTCTGTGGTGGAACGATTGATCTTTGGGTGGGTGGGAAAGGGAAATGGAGGGGGGGGGGCTTAAAAAATACAGAAAGGGTAGAATAGCGTTTGAGCGTTTACTTGGTTCGGGGAAGGATGAGGTCAATAAAAGGAGAAATGATTTATAAGAATTTATTGGAAAGGATAGCATTTTAGTGAAAAAGAAGACACAAAAACGGAGGACGAGAAGAAGAAGAAGACAAGGAAAATTCATTAGGAGCATGCAGGAAACAGACAGAGAGAATGAGAAAAGAAGTAAAGGATGTTTTGTTAAAACATTTGGTCAATTTGGGTTCCTTTTCCCTTTCAAGACAAACGATGAGGACGCCCCAGCACCAAATTCCACCCTTCTGAATAAGGATAACGCGGCGCACCTCGAAAAAAATAAAAACGTGTCTTTAAATCCGAGTCCGCAGCATTGCATAATAGTGAGGGTCAGTCAGCTACAACGAAAACAGTTCAACGACAAAAACAACCAACCCTTGTCCCCTATTCCGGAGATAATAAAAATAATAACGAAAAAGAAAAAAAAAAGGAGAGAAGGGGATAAAGAAAGAATTAATGCTCGGACCCTTTTCACTTGTCACAACGGAGGTGAACGTAACGTGGGTGGACCGGACAATGCAAGCGCAGCTGTGGCGCCGATTGGTCAAAGACGGGCCAGTTTGGCCAGTCGGCGGTGTACAGTCATGTACACCTGAGATTTGCCCAGGTACAATGGGGAGCCACGTAACTGGCATAACGCGCGGGTGGACAGGAGGAAGAGGGCTGGGTTATAGCAAAACCGTTATTCGCAATACAGGTCTAGCTTTTCAAAACAACTGATGTTGCACCCTGAAATGATGTGAGGCTTTTACAGGTGGATTAAGTATACAAAACAACAACAACAACAACAACAACAACAACAACGATTTAGCACCCGCAGCCTTCAAATTTGCTGTGATTTTAAGCTTAAAAAGAATAGACTTATAATAAACTGAAATTGATCACATTGGAGCATCCGCAGGGGCGCGGCGGATAGCAGGGTGGGGTTGGAAAATAGGGTCTATCTGGGTGGGTGCGGAGGCCCGGGTAGGGGGGCTGGGTGTAGGTGGGATTTGCAATGAAGTGGGACTGATCGGGGGAAGGGGGTATGAAATTTGATGAAAAACATAAAATCAAAAGAAATAAAATTGCTGGATGAATAATAGACTATGCTTTATAAAAACAAAAAATTCATCGCGCTCTCAATACTTTACCCGCTACTTCAAAAAGAATAAAAAAGGGCTTGAAGATTTGGATTCTTATGCCTTGAAGCGCAGTGGTCGTGGAAACTTCTCATAAAGAGTGAGAGGTATGCAGACAGTTTAATGAACAGACCAACATCTCAAGGCTTAAATCTTTGTTTCCAACCAACTTGTGTGTCAGCCAGTTAATAATATGGATATTTCAAATCATATCTGTTAACTGGATTCCCCCATAAATGACACAGGTTCTTTGGCTCACGAAAACAATACAACAAGTTTAACAAGTTTAACAAGTTTATTGAACAGCTTATGGTACACGAATTTAATATTATAGCTCCTTTTGCCTAACTTTTTCATCGTTCGAATTCGGTCCTAGACTAGTGAAGTGTATTTCCTCTTTACAGCATGTATGAAACATGTCTATTTCCTGAATGTGCGTTCTTGTAGCACGTTTTCAAATAACTGTAAATGTAATTTTTGAAGCCATGAAGCAGTTTTATCATATCTAGACTAGTATCAATAGAAAAGGTAGCCTAATCTATGTAGAATATCAAAGGCGATATAGAGAACGGAGGGCACATAGGCTGTGTTACGCATAATGAAAAGGTTAAAGATAATTTTTTGGGGGCTTTTTTTTTCAAATAACTTTATTTTTCAGTCAGCTTACAACAACAGGCTGGAACAATATCGAGACAATAACAATAACCAACATGTTATGATGATTCTTCTCTGTAGTGATAGTGATAATGATCGATGGTTACAGTGATGAAAATAGTGACGGTACTGATTTCAGTGAGGAGCTGGGAATTTAACAGAGTATTAATTCCTTCCTATGATAATACTTTCCAGGTCACAGTACTCCCCCTCCTCCACTCCACAATAAATAATGACTATACTGATGACATAGATGATATCGTGTATAAGCAACTTCAATTTGGTCTAAATATTCTTTGCAACTTTCCATTGAACGTCAGTATTATATGAAAACGATTTATCGTTTTCATATGACATGATAATGTTTGTATTTATTTAAATGGATTTACCAGTCTCGCAAAGTTTCGCTTTAAATATACTTTCACTTTCGCCCTTCACTCCCTGCAATTTTCCTTTTTCTCGAAATCCAGAACCACGTGTTCAATACTCTTAGTCATCATTCGTTTAACCGTATGCCTTGACACGCTGACCATTAAGTGGCACATCCGGAGCGCATGGTTTTCTGCAGAACGTGAAAAGTGCCGTTGCCCTCTGGCTATTTTAGCTTTCTCTCCAATGCATCGTCTACTTGCGGTAATGACAGGCCCACTCGTCAATGCTTACTTTCAAATTGCAAGCAATTTTGGAATAGAGATTACGACGGGCGATTTCCGACCAAATGGAGCATTACGTCATCATAATATGCGTACACCGTCGCGCCGTACTTTCTTTTCATAACCATAGCAACGGAACACTAATCCCGAGCTGAAATTCGAGAAACACACGCAGCACTTCTTCACGTTAGATCTACACATGTGTTGCGCTACTTGATACAATGGACGTATGCATGAGCGGGAAAATACTCCAGGCATGGAAATGACCAGCCGTTGGCTGGTTGTAAAGTTGCAACATTTTTCTCATAGGGTTGATGACATGGGTGCGGCTGCACGTGTTGCACGGAGAGTAATCCCTCCCTCCTTTGTGTTCTCTCTTTGTCACATCCGGGTATTCAAGTCAGAGGGACCAGTGACCAATGAGATCTCACGAACACGAATTCTAGGGGATTAATCTATAGCTTTGAATGTGGGGGACAGTTGAGTTAGTGAATAAACGATAAAATAAAAACCGGGACCAGTACACTACAAAGGAATGAGCGAGTTTTTCGAGTGCATTAGTCTAGGTCTGAAGTTGTAAAGTCCAGCTCTTCTGGAAGCTGAGAAAGTCCAAGAGTGATCAGGCCTGTTGGGGTAATAATAGAGTGAAGTCGTGTGAGCGGGCATTAGCCTGGATAAGAGACTTATAAACCACATTATTATTATTATTTAAAAAACGGTGTAACTAACAGAGTCAGTAAATCTCGTCACCAGGATGCAAAACTCCGATAAACGCCGACATCCAAACTGTACTAGAAAATAAAACTTTGAAAAAAATTGCCTCATTGTCGTGGGAGTGAGATCTACTGTGGCACAGCGTGGCCGAACGGTTAAGGCGTTGGTCTCAAGATCTAAAGGTCGTGGAACAGATTACCTACCACGGTCTTGTTGTAAATGCCCTAGGAAAGCAATTCATTCACAATCGCCCTCAGTCCACCCGTCTGTAAAATGGGTTGCCCGGCTTTCGGCAGTGGGAGATATTGTCAGAATGCTAATGATCAGCGCCTGTAAATGGCATCGGCATTGTGTACTTTCCTGGTAGATGAGAAAGTCCTAGAGTGATCAGGCCTGTTGGGGTAATAATAGAATGAAGTCGTGTGAGCAGGCATTAGCCTGGATAAGAGACTTATAAACCACATTAATATTATTATTTAAAAAACGGTGTAACTAACTGAGTTCTTTCTGTTGACTTACTTGAAACTTACTGAGCTACAGTGAAAGAATGGAGTTTTATCGGTTTGTGTCACTGACACTGCTTGGTGCAATAATGTCCGATATTAGCTAAGTCGGAACTGAGCTCTAGCTTTCTCACGAGTAAAATTTCGTGAAATGCCTGAAAAAGTGCGTGAAATATTTCGACATGCCTATCTATCAATAAATTACATGAATAGATATTTCGCAATTTCCTATCCATAAGTAAATATTTCGCAATTTCCTATCTATAACTAAATATTTCACAATTTCCTATCTGAAAATAAATATTTCGCAATGTCCTATCTATAATTAAATATTTCACAATTTCCTATCTGTAAATAAATATGTCGCAATTTCCTATCTATAATTAAAATATTTCGCAATTTCCTACCTGTAAATAAATATTTCGCAATTTTCTATCTATAATTGAGTATTTCGCAATTTCCAATGGTAGTACAAAACAACTGAAACTGCAGATGGACAGTCTTGACACAATTTACGAGACATTACAGGCAGTCGAAAGGTGTCAAATCCTCAATATCAGTCAGGGTGGCGTTGATCTGGCTGTTTGCATCCAAGCAACGACCTGGGAGTATTCGGTCAAAGACCGCTGGCGATTGTAATGTAGCTCCTTAAACGATCACTGGCTACTGTGGGCCCCCTCAACGGCCACTGGCTATCGTGCCCCCTCCCCCAGAATGACCACTGGTCTCTGTTGTCGTCTCTGATTTGTGTGGCCTCCTAACAACTTCTGATTGCTGTGGCCCCCCTCCACAACCACTGGTTTATGTGGCCCTCTCATCTACACTGGCTATTGTGGCCCCCCTCAACAACCACTGGTTTATGTGGCCCCCTCATCTACACTGGCTATTGTGGCCCCCCTCAACAACCACTGGTTTATGTGGCCCCCTCATCTACACTGACTATTGTGGCCCCCCTCAACAACCACTGGTTTATGTGGTCCTCTCATCTACACTGGCTATTGTGGCCCCCCTCAACGACCAGTGGCTACTGTAGTCCCCTCAACGGCCACTAACGACATTGGTCCCCTCAACGACCACTGCTACCGTGCTCCCCCCTCTCCCATTTCCCAACAACAACTGGCTAGTGTGGTATGGTGTAAGTGTGGCCCCCTCAACGACTGCTGAAGACTGTGGCTCCGTCAACGACCAAAAGCTACAGTAATGTAGCCTCAGCGATTACTGGCGACTATGACCCGTTCAACGACTACTGGCTACAGTAACTGTGGCGCCCTCAACGACTGCTGGCTACTGTGGCCCCCTCAACGACTGCTGGCTACTCTGGCCCCCTCAACGACTACTGGCTCTACTCTGGCCCCCTCAACGACTACTGGCTACTCTGGCCCCCTCAACGACTACTGGCTACTGTGGCCCCCTCAACGACTGCTGGCTACTGTGGCTCCCACAGTGTGATGGCACACACTACTTTACCGGTCTATGATGGCAACTCCCTCATTATGCGCTCCCTCCCTATGCGCCCCCAATTTATTTCTCCCCTCCCTCTCCCTCCTGTCCGACGCCACTGAATGAAATGATCATCGTTGACAACGAGAAAATTTCCTTCCAAGGGCCATCGCAGGAACGAGTCTAACATATTCAATACATTCAAGAGCAAAACAAGAGCTACCATTGTTGATCTTCATCTAATCGTTCTTCAACAGAGAGCATGCAATTTCTTCTCTCAGGAACTGGAGGTCTCTCATTTTTCTCCAAGTTTGCAAATACTCAAATTACGCGGAAAGCAGCAATTAACGAAATCACTCACGAATCTCCGAGAAAATCTGCCGCAGGTTGCTCGCCATTGTTGTATGCATTGTTTCGTGGCGCCAATCGATTTACCGTAAGACTTTTTAATTTTTACCGGCAGCCTTAATGTTCCCTTCCCCTAGATAGCTGGTTTCACGTCATAATAAAGATCCACCGAAAAAAAGAGGGTCAATACAATATGTATTTTAAAGTTACACGTTAAAACACTTAACCCTAAATGAGTGAGATGTGATTTTGCAATATAGCCGCGGGTCACTGGGATTATTAGTCTTCTGTGTGATTATAAAAATGTAGAAAAAGGACACACCTGTCTATTATAAATTATCTACTTCAGTTTGGTCTGAATTTTTTTTTCTTTTTTTTGTGTGTGTAGGGAAACTATATGAAACATTCAAAGGTGACATGACACACTTTGTCAGGAAATCCAAACATTTTTTTTTCGTCCATGATTGCTATTCTGCACTGTTTAACGCGGGTTGTACTTTAGCGTTAGGAACCAAGATAATATACACTATAAATCTCACCATTTCTATTAAATTCTATTTTGTCTATTGTTTCTATTATGATAATGAAACATTGCACGCAGCGATACATAAGAATTTGTGGAGGTGAAAGAGCAGGTGTTTTAAAATTTGAACTCTTTGATAACCTTTCCAATTGGAGTTCACCCAAGCTGCTACCAACATAACGAGAAAAGCACAGACATCAGCTAGAGTAAGTTATGAAAATGGTAAAGAATAGCCTACGTGAGTTAATTTGCGTGCTGCGGGGGCTACGGACTACGGATGCGAATGGCAGACAATTCATTTGATTAAGACCATGTAGTCTAGAAGACAAAAATAATTTTCACCTTGCCAATGACAGAGGAAATGATATGTTACTAAACATGGATCTGGGCAGGTTCGACATCGTTTTTAATCTTGATCAATAGACATGGCTTAGACATGGTTGAGGTTAGAGTTGGGGTAGGGTGAGCGGAGCGGGGGTAGGGTGGAGAGGAGTTATATTGCATTATTTGAGCAAAACGAAATTTTCATTTGAGCAGAATGAAATTTTGATTTGAGTAAAACGAAAGTTTACTTTAGGTGAAAGGAAATTATCGTTTCAGCAGGACGAAAATTTAACTTGAGCAGAACGAAAATTTCATCAGAGGAGACGAAAACTTTCATTTGAACAGAATGAAATTTTCATTTGAGCAAAACAGAGAAGTATCGGAGGATAACGAAGTTATCATTTTGAACAGAACAAATTTTTTTTTCAATTGAGCAAAACGAAATTTTTATTTGAGCAAAACGGAATTATGTATCTGAGCAGACTTAAGTCATTCAAGTGCACGACAAGGTCACCCCCCATACACTGCCAACTTGACAAAAGAATGATTCCAGTGATACAGTTGGAAAGTTTTACCGCAACCAGTCATAGTTCTGACTTGGCTTCTTCAAAGTAGATCAGTGTGGCTGAACGGTTAAAGCGTTGGACCCAAGATTCCCGCTCACGGTCACGTTGTAAGCGCCTTGGGAAAGCATTTTATACACATTTTCCTCAGTCCAGTAGTCTGTAAATGGGTACCTGGCTACCGGCAGTGGAAGATATCGCCAGAATGCTACTGATTAGCGCCTGTGAAAGGCAGCGGTACTACATGCACCCCAGGGGGCTGAGAAAGTCTTAAAGTGATCAGGCTTGCTGGGGTAATAGTAGTGTAAAATGGTATTAGCCTGGATACGAGACTAATAAACCGCATTATTATTATAATCAATCAGGGTCCTTTAAAGGACATTTATCCGAGAAGCAGTTCAGCATTGATGACATGATTGTTATAAAAGATTAGAAGTGCTAAAGTGGCCACAGTCGCTTGACTTCGAGATAGGTATTTATGCGATCGTGTACAGAGACAGAGCGGATAAATGCAGCAATATTGGTGGCAACTATGTTGACTTATAGCAGAGTAGTGTCGGCAACTTATGCATGGTATTTTATTTCTTTTATAATAGACATGTTGCAATATTAAGTGTTTTACACCTTACATCTCGGATACCCTTCGTACTGAAGAAGACTTTGTGGAATTTCTTATAAGTGACCGTAGAAAAAAAAACAACAACCAACCAAAAAAAACACAAAACCAACAGTTTATAAGCTCAAAGCGACAAATTGATTAGGCTTCTGTAACCAGAAATGGGAACAGATTAGATGATCCATGATCTTTCTTGGTGCCTCCTCGACCTCCCCTAGGTCTCCAAGTTGTAAACGAGTCATTTTCCTTAAATGTAAAGAACGGTAACTCCCGAGACACTCTCCGAGAGATAAAGGCCTTCTGGCTGGTTTCTGCAATTTGACTTTGTAAATCTGAGAGCCAATTGTCAACATACCATTGACGGCATAGGCCTGTGCTTCCACATGAAAATACTCTGGGATACTATGAACAATGTTCTAGTACTTTCGAATTGATGTAACTTAACTTATACGATCGGGGACGTCTTGAAATTAATAAGAACAAAGAACAAAATATCCCATACACAAGTTACCATCAGCAGCTGGTGGTCTTATTCAGTGCTCTTTACGCAAACGTACTTCAGAGGGCTCATTTGCACTTCTCCTCCAGATGTAGGATGCCAAATTTCGCATGTCATGGCTGAGTACCTCTGCTGGAAAGCCAATAGCTGAATTTTGTAGCATGAAATTTTGCAACAAATCTGCTGTTATTATTAATGAACATGAATAAGGATGTGCTGAAATACGTTTGCAATATGTTGAAGTGTTCCTGAACATCTGGAGTGCCACCTGTCACTAGTATCAGATTCAAGACAGTTCATTTCGGGAAAATGGCCCATTAAAGTGAGAGGAGTACTTAATTGCCCCCCACAGCCTAATAAGTTCACTTTATTTTTTCATGAAATTTAAACCGTGAATATATTTCGTTTCGCCTGACAGTTTCTGAGAAAACACTGCAAGAATATCGAGATTGTCACCCTGCGTGTACAGCCATTGTTCGTGTTGTCTGACACCAAAAAGGCAAGATAGGAGACCACTGGTTCAGAGATCTGCGCATGCCCTTGCACCAATCGTCTGCAAGCTTCTCTTGCTTTATGACGTCATGCACCTCAAGTAATGGCGGCGAACGCAAGTTGAAAATCTTGACATTCCATCAGGAGGAAGGAAAATGTATGCGGGTTAAAGTTTTCCAAAATTATAATGATGTTGATTTTTTTTAGGTTATGCAGCAAATATCTATCCCTGACCCTTTATCTGGGTAATAATTCTCACCATGCACTAGGCAGGGTGCCGTAAGCATGATGCAGTATACAGGTGTTTTCCAGTATCTGGCTTCTAGGCCTTCTGTTGTACTGTGCAGTCTGCACATACTCATGATGTGTACAGCGCATTAAAAAAAAAACCAAACCAACCAAACACTTTTTTTTTCCTGAGTAACCAATATTAAACCAGTGGAAATTAAAAATAAAAAGTGTACGTAACGTTTTAACATACAAATGAGTGCACAATTTATTTGATTTACAAATGATGAACATTCGTGCAAAAATGTGACCAGGAAAAACCAGACTATTTCAGCGAAACATGTGAAAATCACAGAGTGCTGAAACGACGCTCAGCATTTCGAAATTTGAATCCATAAAAACGACAAATGCTGGACAAGATTTAAAACATCGGCAGGATCTTTAAAATAATTTGTCATAATATTAAAGAATGCAGCAATATGTTAGGCGTAACCAGATCAAAAATGTAGATTTGAAATACTACGTAGTATCTAGTCTGGCTTGGTTGTCGACTCATTACCCAAAGAAATGCTCGGATGATCCAGGCAATGCCGTGGAAATTTCTTTGACCTCAATGATTTGTTTAATACACCTCCAATACCATCTGCCAGGAGAGTTTGTAACTTTGCTAGTTCTGTCATTGATTTAGTCCAATGGGCGTATGCATAATCCATACGCTAATTAACGTATTCCATTAACTCACAGTGAACACTACTAATGTTTTGGGAGTTTCCTGTGGTTACCGCATTGCGTTAACTTAAGTATTATGCATACGGCCACTGGTGAGGCTAGAAGATGCCTGTTGTTTGCGATATTACACCTGGAAAGTGGAGGGAGGGGACGGAGGTCCCGTGTGACATTTTTATGTCCAAAAAGTGTAGGAGATGTACCACTATTTATTTGAATGTACTCTCATTTTGCACAGGAAAGAACTAGGACATTTGTCAAATTATTTCAGACACAACCCAGATATGATAAAATGTAGAGAATCATTGGGATAAAAAAGGTTAAAGAATTTTTTGTGCATTTATTATGCGAATAATGTCTCGTGTAAAAGCATAGCCTGAAATGCGTTTATTACGTGTGTTTTGCGCCTCTGTATGTTATGCTCTTCGTATTTTAACTGCTATGCTTTATCTAGATGGTTTGCTTTTATGTAAACTATGTTTATCTGAGCTTATAAAATTATTGTCATTGTTATTGTTAAATAGCAGTCTGATCTTGTGTCCGGGTCAACCATGGTTCACCCTGTGTGATTCAAATTCTTTTAAACCAGATTTCCCATAAACGCTAGTAAAGGCTAGAAGCCATAGTATCTGTCTTCATAGATATTCACGCAAGAAATTTGTCCGGACAGTTTAATGTAACTTATAATCTAATGGACATTGACTTGCAAAGTTGAGATCGTTATAAAGGTGACCGTTATAAATGACCTCTTAGCAACATTTGATTATTTTCTATTTGCCGGAAGTAGACTCACGCCATATTGGAACCTCCAGCAAAATGTCTATACCAACTTGCATCACTCCTCTGACAAAATGGCGGACAGATTTACAAGATTTAAAGCGAGAGTATCACATATTGTTTCCTCTTACTGACTCCTCTGACAAAATGGCATCCTGGTAACGTCATTAGGTTAATATCTTGTAATTGACTCCTTTGACAAAATGGTTCGCATGAGGACAACATATAGCTCAATCTTTATATGGCATTAATGTTATTTGTGATCGCAGTGCGACGGCTTACTTACTTGGTAGACAATGCCTGTTATAACACGGTTTACCAGTATGGCACAGATTTCAACTCTGTCTAGATTACCAGGACGTGCTTTACTTTACAGCATGCATAATATGTCTCGTTTCATTAAAAAAATCATGGAAGCATTTTAAATCATCTTCAAAACAATTGTGTCCTTCCTCTTTTTTGCCCCCTCCTCCTACATGATTTTGTAATACTGTTTCAATTGTTTTCCATATCATTATACTTGTTACAGTCTGGAAAATAAAATTTCTTAAGTTCTGAAGTTCTTACTTTGCGATCTGAAATCTGACCCTCCTTTCTGAGATGAGATAGTCTAGCTTGGATTTAATGCCAAGTCTCATAAGGTGTAGAAATTTTACAGACTAAAAACGTGATATCTTTGATAATATTATTCAGTACTGATGACGCCTTTCCGCTATAGAGGTCCGTTCTTAGAGACACGGTTTGATAGCTGACCTGACCAATCCGGAACTGACAACAACAGCTTCCGGTCCAGTGCGCGTGTCCTCGTAAACCGGCGAGCCATGCAGATTCTGATCTAACCGCTCTAATCGCTTGGTGGACTCTCAGGTGCGCTCTTTGGA
>JAWQUT010000047.1:2803316-2805816 GCA_033807755.1 Ellobium chinense | reverse complement strand
GCCCAGTGTAGTGTCTTGACGTAATTTAGCATCATCCATTATGATAAAATATGTAGATAGCTTTCATGTCAAACATAGGCCTCACAATTTAAATACAGAACTGCCCTCCACTCTCCTGTGTACTGGAAAGACTGAATATCCTAGTTTTTCTGTTCTTTATAAACGATTACAATCCTAAGCAGACACACTACATACCGAAACAACAGTTTCAATCCAAAAACGGTCAAACCACATTCAGAGACAAGGGTTGCAATTCAAAACGCAAACTAATACTAGAACAACGGTTAGAATCCAAAACGCCCAAACTACGCACCAAAACAACGGTTAGAATCCAAAACAGCCAAACTACATGCCAAAACAGCCAACAAAACATACCATAACCTCCAAGATTCATATACAGAAATAGCCATCTCATCATGTTTGGATTATAAACCACTGATATTGTTAAATCATGCTTGCCTCCTCCGTTAGCCAGAATTGTTCTTGATATTAAGAAAACATTTGTCCCCCTGCCTGCATTCAGAACAGGGGTAAGTAGTTATGAACGGTAAACATTAAAAAGATTGTAAGAAGACGCTGATATTTCTAACATTTCCATGAAAATTCTGAAGTGTAGAAAAAACTAGAAATGTGTAATTACACAAGAACAATTAGTGTCTAATCGCTGGAAACTTGGGCTATTTTGGCTTGTTTACTTAAATGTTTTTGGCCTGTTTTGGACAGTGACGTTACATACCGTTGGAAAGCAAGAGATTCTGATGAGATGAAAGGTTTCATTTTTGATATTTTTGGAGAAAAAAGAAGTGGGGGCATTTCCGGAAGGAAAAGGAAAAGATCGGAAGAGCTGGGAGGGATGGGAAGGGACGACAATAGTAGCCGGAGACATATCTATTAAAATCAGAAATGATTCTATCATCCTGAAGACGAGAGGACGATGTTATCAGAATCACTTACGGTGAAGGAAACGATTCTCCGAGCATTTACAAGACACGGCAACGAATCCCAAACGGGACAGATAGACCTAATCAGGAAATTTGTCGAACAATAACAAGACGAACGTTTTGCTTTGTGGAGACCAGAGATTGGAGCGACCAGCGCGGCTTGTTACGCAATGTGCGTAAATGCGTAATGTGTTACTCATGTTGTTTATGGGGCTGGAGGTCTTCTGGTACATCTTATGGTCTTTGTTTAGTGGAAGCACATTTGCGTAATAGCGTTTCATTTGCGTTGAAAGTGGGTGGCATGTTTGCATATTAAATTCGTCGATGGTATGGCGAACTGGCCTACCGCGAAAAACTCAATGAGCCATCTGAAGATTTTGGACTCTTGTGAACTGATATACTTTTGTGCACCCTCATTGACTTAACTCACATATCTGTGAAGCCAGTTCATTTCTTATTAGAATACAAAGACTTTAATGGTCATTGTGACAATTCTGTGTGTGAATAAATATGGTTTTAGTAAGGTAACACCTCTGTTTAGGCCGGTTCCTCATGCAGGGAAACCCCATTTTACTTAGCCAATAGGCCGCGCAGTGATCACCTCGCTGATTTCAATTGGAAGTTGACCATCCCTTGCTGTAAGAGCAGCACATGTAATTATTCAGGCAACCTGTTTTCTATATAGTAGTGTTAAAATTAGGATTGGAGTTTTGGCATCAGTGACGGGAAAGAACTTTCCATCCCTGTAAGGATAGAGTTAGTCGGCAGCTTGTGCATTAACACTGGGGTCTCTTACCACCGTAAGAATTACATTAGTGTGTCGGTGCTGAATGCATCCTTAGTAGCGTTCAACATGCCGTGTTCAGGTAATTCTTACGACGGTAAAATTGCCAGCGTTAATGCGCAAGTTCTCAAGTACTTGTATCTGAGTGAGTTCATGATAAAGGAGGCACTGTAGTGAGTTGTTTACGTCGACCGAATTTTAATATCGCTGTCCTGCTGTAAAAGTCCTGTCATTTGGCGTGATTTAAACACAAAATCGGGTTATAATGCTTTACACAAATGTGAAAGGATGGAGTGTGTACAAGTGAATGTACACACCTGTTTCCATGAAATCTTGTGAGAGTGTAGGAGTTTGGAAAAGAAGTAATATACAGCATGAAACAGCAGCAACAAAAACAAAAGCAACAACAACAAAACAACAACAACAACAACAACAACAACAACAACAACAACAACAACAACAACAGCAACAACAACAACAACAACAGCAGCAGCGACAACAGCAGCAAGAAAAAAAGAAGAAGAAGAAGAACAACAACAACAACAACAGCAATAACGACTACAACAACAATGACGNAGCAGCAGCAGCAGCAGCAGCAGCAGCAGCAGCAGCAGCAGCAACAACAACAACAACAACAACAACAACAACAACAACAGCAGCAGCAGCAGCAGCGACAACAGCAGCAAGAAAAGAAGAAGAAGAAGAAGAACAACAACAACAACAGCAATAACAACTACAACAACAATGACGACAACCACTGGCAAACTCACTCAGG
>JAWQUT010000047.1:2783316-2798316 GCA_033807755.1 Ellobium chinense | reverse complement strand
GCCCGTAATAAAAATAGGATGATGGGACTCACCCGTCTCCAGGGTTGGGCGGAACTGAAATTCTATGAACGCAGTTCGTGAACTAAAGTTCATTTCAGGTGAAGTTGATCTAAGTGTAATAATTATTTTGGACGAACTGATCTGAAACTGAAGTGCAGATATAATATTGGATGCTTGATTTCAACTTTAATTATTTTTCCAGTTCACATCTCCCTGGAAAGCCAGAACCGAATGCCGATTTCTAAAACCAAGGGAACTGATCTGATCTGAAAACTACTCATATAACAGAGCCAAACTTGATCTTAGGGCTTTATCTCCACAGTGAACTGAACTTAATTTTGAACTGACTTTTTTGGTGAACGTGCCTAACCCTGCCCACTTCTACCTACGGTACATGTACAGAAAATGAATCGGTCATGCTATAGTTCATGACAGTAGATCAGCCAATCATATATTTCTTGAATTCACCTGATAAACATTATCTCAAGACTCACTGTTTGGCTTGGAAACTACTACATAAGAAAAGTCTGCATGTCTGTGATGAGCAACAGAATACTACATACTGAAATTAATGTGTTAACTCATTTGGCTCCATTATGCATCGAATAGAAGGATATTCATATTGGAAGATTTTCACGGGGAGGAGGCTTCGGGGCTCTTGTGACGTCAAGAGCTGGCCATCCTCTTCTTCAAAGGGAAATAACTGATATCACATCAACGGTTAAAACACGACACTCTCTCCTAATCTATGTGACCAATCATCTCTCTCTCTCTCTCTCTCTCTCTTTCTCTCTCTCTCTCTCTCTCTCTGTATGTCACTGTCTCACAATCATTAAACTTCACCAATCAGAAGTAGCCTAGGGTTAGGATCTGAAAAGTTAAATAAACATTCTTCAATTTAACAAACTCTAATCGACTATATATACAAATCCTGTTAAAATTCGTTAGATTAAACCGTAAATTATTATGATATCTTTTATGTTTGAGGTATCGAATGCATATGTCTACAAGTTTTTATAAGTTGTACTTTGATCCCGAATGTTATGGTAGAGAAATTTGATACCAAATGTCTAGTATTTGAAATATTAAGGGCAAATCCATTTGGCCCAAGGCAGTGTTTACGGCCATTCGCAAGTTGGGCTTGCTTCACGACGGCAGCGATAGGATAGTAGAACTTTAAGTTTTAGAAGACTTCATGTGATAGCTTTCGGAGACGGTCATTACCCAACAACAACAACAACAACAACAACAACAACAACAACAACAACAACAACAACAACAACAACAACAACAACAACAACAACAACAACAGTAATTTGTTATCTAAAAAACGTTTCGAGTGAGCGGGAGTTGTCGGCAAGCAGAGTGTACTGTTTCTGTAACGCCATCACCTACGTGTCTTGTATTACTGATACGAAAACTAGACCTAGAACTAACATTCGTCAAAATATTTTTCACGCCTCGCATTATGACGTCGGCAGTAGAACTCTTTGGTGAATAGACCAGTTGTGTATCTCCTGCCTTCCTCTTCTCTGAAATCTGTTTGTTTTAGTCACTTGTGAAAGCACAAAAAAGGTGCTAGATCAGATTTCTTTAATTCTGACATCTAACAGCTACTAAAAAAAACCATAATTCACTAGATATAAAACTTGAATCAAAATATCGCGGAGATTAACAACAACAACAACAACAACAACAACAACAACAACAACAACAACAACAACAACAACAACAACAATAATAACAAGAACAACAATAGGCTTAATGAGCAGAAACCTGCACGACGTTTGCACAGAGGATATATTTCGTTTCATTCTTTTAAATGGATGATTTGACTATGTAGATCGATGGAGACATGTCATTCTGCCTTTAGGAAACTAACTGATTCATTTATGAAGCAAGTTCACACCACGACTCTGGCTAAAGATATTCAGTTACTCAACCCCTCCCTTTCTCTGACAGTTTGAAAAATATGTCACAATCTTTGATATACACCCTACTACTTTCAATTTAAGAAAAAAAAAAAAAGGTTAAAATAACATCTTTGTTGACAGCGACAGTAAATGTGTCTACTCATTTGCCATCATTATGCATCAGATTATATAAGGATTTCTGCACAGGGAGATTTTAAGGAATGGGCTTCGGGGCTCTTGTGAAGTAAAAAAGCTAGGCATCTATAGCAGACTTACCCCTTCCTCAAAGGGAAGTAACCGATATCACACTAACGGGCTGAAAACACGACACTCTCTCCTAATCTCTGTGACCAATCATCCCTCTCTCTCTGTCTCTGTCGCGGAATCTCTCTCTCGCTTATTTCCCCTTGAAAGTAAGGGGATAAGTTGTCCCTCTTGATCAACTCCGCCACACCCCCGCCCCTTTGGTCTCCTTCCGCTTCCCCATTTTCTGCCAATCAACACTACTGGCACCATTTCTCCTCTGTTGTCCTCAGCATGGTTGCCGGACTTTTTTTTTCGAGCCGGAGCCAAATCTCAACCGAAAAAGAGCCAAAAAAAATTGTCTGGAAAGGGTAGACTGGAGCAATGACTTCACTTAAGACAAACAATTTACAACCAATTGTCTATTTACTGGATATACATGGGTATTGTAATAATCATAAACCTTTCTATGTATGCAGCATCAGATGAGAAACATTTAATAAATCGATGCAGGTTTGAGATTGTTCATTGATACGTAATCTTCAAGCCAGTTAGGACAGAAACCCGATCACTTGAAATACAACTTTGTGCAGGAAATGTCAAGTTTAACTTGAAGTCCGTGGGAGCCAGAGAAAGGGCTAAAGAGCCAGTCAATTTTCTAGGAGACGAGTCATTAAAAAAGAGCCAAAAATCTGATATTTGGCTCAGAAAGAGCCAAATCTGGCCACCCTGATCCTCAGCCTTCTTCCTATCCCCCTATCCACCAATCCCAGCATGCTCTTCGTCTCCTTCGCGCCACCCTCCCCTTTCCTCCCTCCTCCCTAAGTCCTCCTCACTCTCGCCTGTATACCCTGCAGAATAATTCGTCTATTTTGAGCTCGCCGACTGCTAGCCATTGGTACCCTGACGCGACCCGAGTAGCCTTAAGTGAACTTTGGCGCGGAAGAGCAGCTCTGAAGCAACATGGCGTCTCAAGCGAGACAGGAAAGGAGACGACAAGTGGGAAGAGAGAAAGAAAAGGATGAGGGATCCTGCAGCGCAGCTAGTCCTTTTCTGCAAAAAAATCGAGGATGGTTGCGAGAAAAAGTTAAAAAAGAAAATATGGAACTAAATTATTTTATCTGGACTTACTGACTGCAATAGATTATGAACCAGTTTCCAGTCAAAAAGTTTGATTTGTAGACTTTATTTAAAAAACAACAACAACAACAAAAACAACAAGCCAGGAATAAAGATACCATGAAGATTCGACGGTCAATTTTAGCATGGTCCTTTGGTGAATAGACACCCATCAAAGAGAATGATAATATAATAATGATCCATGCCCCTAGTTGGGCAGTAGTCAAACTTATTTTCTTACTTGGGGACAATAATAGGGCTTATCAGATTCTTAAGTCCTTTAGACAGATTGTGAAGAATGGAGTCGAATCTCGACAGTACATAGGCCATTTTGTGAAGAAAAATCTCGACAATACATATTATGCCATTTTGTGAAGAATGGAGTCAAATCTCGACAATACATATGCCATTTTGTGAAGAATGGGATCAAATCCCGACAATACATATGCCATTTTGTGAAGAGTGGTGTCAAATCCCGACAATACATATGCCATTTTGTAAAGAATGGTGTCAAATCTCAACAATACATATGCCATTTTGCACGAACAAAAAAAAGTGTACTTGCACCTGAGATGTTATTATTATGAACATCCACTTGAAAAATCAAAATGCTGGAATAATAATGAATTCGTGTGTGTAAAATTCATCCTAATAACGAAGTATGCTTAAAGTCTAAGTTTCACTCTATACTAAGAAAAACAAAAAAGGATGCGAAGGTGACAGCAGGTAAGTGCATTGTGCATCTAGTTCTGCTTTTGAGGCATAAATGAGATATCTGAGATCTGTTCAGTGCATCAGCTTAAGATCGTAATGGCGGCCAATATTATCGTCGTCAAAAAAACTTTACTATTTTCAAATCCCTTTCTTATTAGATTTGCGGGATTTCATTATCTCAGTACTGAACAATAAAACTGCAGCTTTAAATGATATTAATAATAATAACAATAATAATAATAATAATAATGATACTAGTAGTAGTGGTAGTAATAGAAGTAATAGTAGTGGTAGTAGTAGATGTAGTGGTAGTAGTAGTAGTAGTAGTAGTAGTAGTGGTAGTAGAAGTTGTTGTTGTAGTAGTGACAGAAGTGATAAGATCAATACTTATGAAATTTAAAAGTCTCGCATCGAAGCTAAATACCCATTAACACAACTTCACACTATAATAAATATCCCGTCAGGTCAGATCATTCAATAACCTACTCAGCTCCTTGGAGACCTTATAGTGCCGTTGTCATTTGCCAGGCGCTAATCAAAGACATTTTGACATATTTATCTTTCATCGCCTGTAACCAAATGCCCATGTCCATAGCTGGAATCGAACCCACGACCTCTGAATCTTTAGTCCAACACCATACTCATTTGGCCATGCTACTCTACACGCAAAAATAAATCTTGATGATTATTGCGTAAATTCTAGTATGTAACTGTAGTTAAAACTAGATGTAGATAGTTTGTTGGCTTGAGAGAGGCATGCAAATAGGTTTCTGCTTTTCTTTTTGTTTGCTTCGAGAACTTGCTGCCCGAAAATCTGGAAGAAAAGCAATACCATACAGTGTCTGTGAGAGTGCAAGTCCGCTGTTCCAGATTCTTAGCAGAATGACGTCATCTATCGGTTCTCTCTATTTAAAAATACTGACTGATTTCTTTATGATTCAATTAATTTCTTAAGTCTTTCTCCTTTCACAGACGGCATACTTTTTTTGTAACGGAGATGTGACGTAAGGTCACATGCTTTTGGTTTCTGGCAGATGAGCGGATCGTCTGCCGTTTTTCCACCACTGCGCAATAAAGACAAAATAAAAAATACCGCACGGGAAGAAAAAAAAACCGGAACAAAATGAAGGAACAAAAAAAAAACAAAAAACTTTCGGCACGCATCCTGCCCCGGTGGTCAGCGGTCTATAAGGATTTTATGTCCGGCCAAGACTATAAAAAAGAGGATGGGATGATGAAGGGGACACGGAGATTGAAGAATGGGCAGGGTGACGGGAGGGGGTGAGGGCTGCAAGGGGGTGTTGAAAGTAGGTTAAGCGGTCAGTGAAGAAGGGAGAGAGATATTGATGGTACATGTACTGCAGCGGAAGTGATTGGATATTGGAAAGATACTTGGGGGCCGCGCCGGTTGGGAGCGGAGGAGGGGAGGAAGGAGGAAGGGAAGATTGGCTGGCTGTATTTTGAGATCGAGCGAAGTGTCGCTTAGCGCCAGGAGACACATACAGATGGACAGAAAGACAGATGCTGAGGGTCAGGATGTGGCTTATGATGAAAAGGTAGAAAAAATGAGAGACAGACAGACAGACAGATAGATAGATAGATAGATAGATAGATAGATAGATAGATAGATAGATAGATAGATAATTAATTATGTATTCAGCTAGCCTATGAGAAAAACTATCTTGTCAGAAATTTTGCAAATAAATATTCAGTATTATATAAATGTGATGCCCTGTGTGAGAGATCCTTTTCTATTGCATAATAATAATAATAATAATAATCAATGATAACAATAATAACACTAATAATAATGCGTTTTTTCAGTTATGTATTCATTCAATGCCATCTCACGTGACTTCTCTTCATATGATAGGTAGATGGATGAGTGAGTTAGAAGCTGTCATGATATGGTTTGACCGCTATTTTTATTTCGAAACTTACATCCGTTGACACTGTTCTGAGTAAAGATTTATAACCGACTTTGTTCCGGTTAGTGTTTTTCAAATTGACCGTCAGTTATAAAACATTAAACATGGAAGACCATTAACGGACCTGTTTGTTGTCTGTTCCATTTTGTCCAGTCCAGGAACATCACAGAGGCGGGTAAACAGAGAGTTAGGTGTGTGAGTGAGTGAGTGAGTGAGTGAGTGAGTGAGTGAGTGAGTGAGTAAGTGAGAGAGTGAGTGAGTGAGTGATTAAGCGAGTGAGTCTAAGAGTAAAAAGCCTGATTGAAAAGCACTTCCCCCCTTTCATTTCCCCCCACCGCAAGCCTCACTAAATTTCGCTACCAAGCTTGAAACACTGACAGTTCTTTCTCTGCTTCTTGCCAGACTCCAGTCCTAGATGTAGTTCTTGATGACATTTATCTGACCATTTCCACCAGACTACTCCAAAATAATCCACTGGAACTCTTCACCCACCGGAGATGCAGACGGTATTGACAGCTACGTCAAATTCAAAACTCTCTCGTGCAGACAGATACACGCCACGAAACAAAAGAAAAACCAATAACATGTCAACGCAATCGTGGTGGGTTAGTCTACTAAAAAATAGGAAAAAGAAAATGAGATACTGCACGCCAAAAACAAAAAGAAAACTGACTTTCCAGACGAAACGAAACAACGGAATAACAACAAAAGGGAAAAAGTTTAGCAGCCTGGAAGTATCTGTAACTAACTAAATGACCTTTCGCGCGCCAAAGGTCTAATAGGATCGTATCAAAAATACTCTCTCCATCAGAGTGCTTCGTCTAGATGGTAGCTAGTCTAGACTGGGGACTTGAAAGCTGCGCCATACTGAAAGGGAAAAATTGCATAATTCATGATTCCAGCGTTTCCTCCAAAACCTCAGTAGGAGCACTGGCGTTGAAAAATAGGTTAGAAAATGTGCATTTCTTTACTGAATAATGCATATTATATCTAAACCTAGGTCAAAATCTGGGCTCCCTCACAGTTGTGTCATCATTAAGCATGAACTAAAAAATATATTTCTATGCGTGAAAAGCAATTGTATCATTACATTATTTCTTTTCTGATTTCAAAATTATGCCGAGTGCTCTTGCTGGCTTTGGATAAAAAAAATGCTCTTCAGTTGTCAGCAAAGGCGTAACTACCACTCTAGAACCTCCACAGCATGATGTTGGGGGAATTTTGGAAAGGGAAGACAGGGATGGTGAATCAAAGGTTAAAGACTGAACAAAAATCTCATCTTCCCACTCATCTATTTCCCGGACCAAATGGTGGACAAACTGGCGTCATCAGTGTCTTATCCTTTCGGCTCATTCCTACAACAATCTGACGGATATCATAGTCCAGCCTGGTAGATCCCACTATTTTAAAGGCCAGAAATAGTAAATAAGGATGCAAATAATGATGCGAACAAACAAAAAGCTTGAATATAATCACACAACAGGGAGAAGTTTGTCCTAAAACAGCCATTTTCCTCAGATGCAAAGAATGGTGGTTTTCAAATCACAAGCTGGACGAATAGGCCTAATGGTTGCTTTCTGTTATGTAGTGGCTTTGTCAATCCGAGAACCAACTTTAGACACATAAGCAGCATGGTACATTTTTGTTGTACCTGAACATTTATCGTGATATCAGAAAAAAATATGTCAAGCACTTCCAAAGAGATGTCGTTCAGACTGAAATACTGGCAATGCCTTGAATTTAACAAAAGATAAAGAGCTAAGTCCCCTGAACGCAAGTTACCGACACCAGCCGCTGGTTGCAATTACTGCCTGTTTAGCTCAAGGCTGAGTGCTGTGGGAACCTGGTTGACTTTTGTGATATGAAATGTTCAGACGGATTTGCTCTTAATGTTCAAAAGTACCGGGAGTAGTGAAAAACGTGAAGTATACTAAACATCTGGAGCGCCACCTAGCTGTTTCTCGGGAGTTAATTTGAGGAAAATGACCCTCATTGCCTGAGAAAGGCGTTTACTGAGGCAATAAGGATGAGGGATATGGAATATGATCGTTTACTGGCCGAATGCATTGAGGATGAGTTAATCAACCCCAACAAAACTCACTTCTAATTTAAGCGAAGAGTAAATGTAAATAGAAGTGCGACCCGTTGTCAACCATGGCTTCCGAAAAATATAAGATGCAGCAACCAATAAACGCAACTATAATAGGCCAAATTAGCCCCTCACATTCCTCTGACAATGAAAAAGTAGAAAGCGAAAGTAAACGTTGTTGGAGTTGTAGCTTGCGCTGGCCGCTGACCGCGCATGCATAATAACTTTGATTAAGAGTGGTCTATAAGAAAATATGACAAGGAAAAAGAACCCTCTCGTTGACTCTGCGGAACCGCAAAGTGTCAGAAACAGCTTCTCTAAAAACAATCACGAGCTTGACGTCTCCGCCATTACCCGTCAAAATAACCTCGCCGGTGTAATCAAACCGAACCAAAAGAGAGACAGAGAGAGAGGGGGGAAAAAACATAGTAGTCTATGACTTAAGAAAAGAAAAAGAAGACAGACAGAGAAAAAGAGAGAGAGAAGAAGTGGGAAGGATAAGAGACTGGAGCAAGATGAAATGACGCTGACATCCCATAATTTGCACAAGAGGGTCAGTATCTTTCACTGAAGCTATGGGGGCCCGCAAAGTGTCAAGAACAGTCTCTCTTAAAACAATCACAGTTTTTGGCGTCTCGACCATTACCCGCCAAAATAACTTGGCTGGTGTAACCTAAGTCAGCCATATTGATAATAATAATACTGAAAAAAGTAATATCTAAGAAGAAAATAAGGAAAACAGGCCTGAAGGTNGAAAATGAGGGTTGGGGGGGGAGGGAGGGGGCTGAGGAATTGGGGGAGGGGTTGCGAAGAGATGAAATACCCCCAACATCCCATAATTTCCAAGCGGGGTCAGTATGGCATCGGCATCATGTTGACAGCTTCAGTCATCTTGATGGGACGTTGGGAAAATATAAATCTAATTTCCCAGTCAACCCTCATGTTCTCTTTGACTTGGGGAGGGAAAAAAAATACTGTTAGGTCAGAGACGTATCATAAGTGGTGTTAGGATGGTGGTGGTGGTGGTGGTGGTGGCGGTGGTGGTGTGTTTGTATAGTTGGTGAGAGGGAAGGGGGTGGCTGCAGCCCTCAGGCAGGCGTGAGATCAGAAAAGGCACGATGAAAGTAAGGTGATAGAGGAGGTTTGATAATTTAGAATGAAAGAGGGAAAGAAAGACAGAAAGAAAGAAAGAAAGAAAGAAAGAAAGAAAGAAAGAAAGAAAGAAAGAAAGAAAGAGAATTGGAGTAACCGGTTGGGCATAAGAGACAGAGATCGCTTGAGGCTACCCCAAACTCTCAAGAATCTTAAATGAACAATTCCAGCAGAAAGTCCCATCAATTACGCAAAATTGTAATCAACTTTACAGCAGCCAGCTTCGGTTTATATACAAGAATAACTGGTCCCTATTAGTGTTAGAAAGAGATAAAACTAGTTGTAGTTAAGTCAAAGCTTTTTAGGCGGCAATCAGCTGTACTTGCCCAAATAGAAATTAGGGCACTTCACCGCCTCCTACCTCATACGTTCGAAAAAAAACCCGCTTAGTCATTATAGCGTAGTTATTATGATGTATTACAATACGCGTGTGACCAAAGTAACTCCACTTCCGAAAACGCTACATAAGCTTCGTTCGTGGGAAAGAAGCATGCTGTTGACGTCACATCTTCCGCTGTTTTGTCAGATGAGTACGATAGATGAATAAAGCCAAGATGGCGTCACTCCAATTCATCTTATGCCGTACGTCAAAAACACCATTCAGTAACACTTCAGAAGTCCCCAGTGATAGTATTGCAAAGGTCTGCATCTTGTGGGGGAGGGGTGGGAATGGAGGGGAGAGGAAGAGCATTTTACCGTTGTAGACATTTGAGAAGCTGGACAACGTCCAAATTATCAGGAATCTGTTTGAAAAGGACCTTTGAGTATTTCTTGGCTCCCCCCCCTCCTTAGAAGCTTTCGTAATCTGGCTTTATCCAAAATTTCAGACAGACCCTTAGGAGAGAGACCCATGCAGGACGTGCTAAAAAATAACTCGCGCATCTAAGGTCTACTGTTCTGCGGCATTTCTTGAACGTATCCTGGGGTTGGTCCTCTCCCCCCTCCCCCTCCCCCCATACACACACACTCAAAA
Organism: Ellobium chinense; assembly: GCA_033807755.1. Classification (NCBI taxonomy): domain Eukaryota; kingdom Metazoa; phylum Mollusca; class Gastropoda; order Ellobiida; family Ellobiidae; genus Ellobium; species Ellobium chinense. The sequence continues at coordinate 2,788,185 of JAWQUT010000047.1, read as the reverse complement.
TTCATAATCTGACCGTTTCTTCAAGAGCAGCGGTTCTCAATATGCTTTACAGAAACATCTTTGGGGTCTATGAAGCCATCAGATGGATCCCTGAGCTTATAGGCATTGAAGAAAAAAAAAGGCTTCAATATCATATCCCTCATCAACAGACACTATGAAGACTTAAGAAATGTTATGTATGAGCATCGCGTTCATTAAAAGTGTCCCGTCGACTTTGCTTCGTTACCTTTGGTTTTTTTTAAGCCTCAGTCTCACTCCCCNCCCCCCCCCAAATTACGATAGCAATCTTATCCCCCTATTTCCTCTATTCTCTCCCCAGATGGTTCGGCCTTTCTATTGCTTGAACTGAACTGCTTACCACATTGTCAGAGGGAAGATGACATACTGACGTCATAAGTCATTGTGCTACATATAACGAATTTGTGCGTCTTTGTCTTTTGTTATAAACAGCTATTAGACGTACCGATACGTCTCGGAAGTAGAGCCTTCGTGTGCAAATGTCATATTTCCCAAGTGCTGAATTGTTCCTAAGTACCGGTACATATTAATGAACTGATGGTAATTTGATGACATCAGCCCTTGAGAAGAACATGGCAGATTGAAGGAATTATCGAAGACTTCATTCCAAAACCAGGGAGCCGTGAAAACCTAAAGTTCTGGGTCTAAGGACCTCAGCAACATGGGAACCCCTTCTCTAACTCGCACCCTCATCCTAAAGACCCTCTAGTGGCCATGAAAAGACAAAAACAAACAACGCTTCCTCGGGAACTGAAACGAAATGAAAGTCCCTTCTCCGACTTTTTCAAACGACCAAGCACCTAAACTTAAAAAAGATGGAATCACAGTGGACAATAAGAGGAAAACGGAACAAAACAGAAAGGATGGTGTGGGCTCGTCAAAAGGCCGAAAGATGAAGTATTAAGAGGAGAAAGAAAAATAGTGAAGTTGGTAAGGGGAGACAAAAAAGTTAAGAAGATAAACAGTACTGGGACTTCCCTTCGGCATCAGCTAGGGTCTAAAGCCAGTCGTCTTGAAGACCCGAAGTTTCTCAAAAAGTCTTCACGAGGGGACCTGACTCCCAACTCAAAGTGACGATAAATTACCACTGTCCTTAGCTGGCAGCAACTGTACTTTCTCTGTAATTACAGAATCAACATTTTTTCGGTGGATTTTTTCCTGAAAAAAATAAGACTTTTCTTTCCTGCTGACTTCTTTCTTTTCCCCCGAGATTTGGCTGTATGCACTGCATAATTTTCCTTTCATTCAGTTACTGACAGAATTGAGATTAGTGATGAGGGACGGAAACTATAGCTGTGTACAGGCCGAATGCACCAAAGAGTTATCTCTTATGAGAGTGATTGATGAATAAGCAAAGCACGCAGTACAGAAACAAACCTTTTTTTCTGGGATGGTCATTTAATATCCAGCATTCTGCGTATTCCATACATGCTGAGACAATCCTGCAAGGCACAGTACCAGAAAGCAGAATGAGAAGCGGATAGAAGAAAAGAAGTGGGCAGGTCTTTGTGAATAAAACTATCCAAAGAAGTCTGTTCATCTAGATATCGCCACATCGTTTTGGGGGTTCCAACACCGCAGGCTGGCTTGTTCGTCCTTGGAAACTCTTGCATCAATACAATTCCCAGTTTTGTTTAATGAAATCAGTATTTAACCATTTTCTTTCCAGGGCAGTCTACTGCACTATGTTTAAAGAGTGGTTACTCCGCACAGAATCAGGATGAGTTATACCACAAATCGTATCTTTTAATAATTTTCGTACGGTACACGGAAATAGGAATATCAATTTATTGATTACTATTGTCTGAAAACATTCAATACGAAACACTAACGAAACAAATAAACATTTACAGAATCATTCAAAATGCGGAACGTTCGGAAACTTTTGTAAAAAAATTTATAAGAAAAAAAATGATAATAGAAATTTACTGACTCTCTAGCGAAACTGGATTACAAGGCCATATAATATTATACATATCATTCACAATACAAACACATGGAACAATAAATATCATACATGTAAAAACGTAATATTACAAATGAACATAATAAAGTCATTGTTGGTCTCCTGCGCTCTAAAGCCAGGCATTTATTTATACTTGAGTGGAGTGGGGAAAAGGGGAGTGACATGTCTTTCCCAAAGACACAACAACTTAAACCGCCTGGTCCACGACTCGAACACACAAACCTTAGACTTGATGCTCTTCATTTTCTTCAGTTTCACTCACAAACCACAAGGCCACGTTTAGACATGATTTCAGAAAAAAATTACTAGTTGCAATAACTTTTCTATTGTCTTCTAATGCGGCTCAGCCCTGCCCGGTGTATAAAAGGAGAGAAGAGGCATAATGGGCCTTACACTTCACTAATTTGAATTCTTTCGCACCTTTCACAACAGAACGCTAATTTTTGTCGCAGTTCACGAGGAAACCATTTCTTACTGCATAGAAACTTTGCTGGTCGCTAGTTTACTGTCCCCACGAAAGTTACTGTTACGAAAATTGATATGAAAGTTTCTAGCGTTTGAACTATGAAAAGACATCTATCTGCCATTTGTAGACAACTAACCGACACCACGAATTTATTGAGATCTTACGCTCTTGCTATACCACATGCCATATGGGGTAATGACCACTATAATACTTGGTCTATAGGAAAAAAATGTACACTAGGCCATTTCAAGAGTGAATGAAAGGCCCAAAGATGACAAAAGGGTATGATAATATATCATTTTGAAGGCAAAAGTCATGAGCACACGAATATAAAAGCCATACGAATACGAAACAATTGAATATGAAACTGAAACTGTAAGGCCACTTACAAACACCGATACATCGGTGTATGGTCAAAATGGCGACGACTGGCCCACCGATATATCGGTATATGGTATAGAAAGAGTTTAACGATGGGATCTTTTACTAACGGTAAGAATTATATCAACACTATATGTTGAATGCTGCTAAGGATGGAACCAGCACCAAAACACTTATGTAATTCTTACGATGGCCAAAGATTCCATCTTTAATGCGCAAGCTCTCATATTAATATGTCAGAAGAAGGGCATGGACTGAAACGGTAATGAACTTAGTAAGGCTGTGATGCACACGTTTTTTTGTGAAGGCAAGAAGGTACGCCATTTGTAGGCAGGGCTCGCCTTCCGATCCCAACGATGGGATGGCACAGCTTTGAAACTGCACTAGACCTAAACCTCTGAGTTCGTCATAGTTTCCTGTCTAGCTCAGTGCACATCATGTTTTCTGTCTTTTCCACATTTTCCACCAGCTGTTCAAATAAATGCCAGATGCTTTTAGAGTGCGACTTTTCCGAATTACGACATGATTTGCACCGGATGACACTACTGGATTCGACTTGACATGACACGACATGACACGACACGGCACGACACGACACGACACGGCACGACACGACACGACACGACAAAGCACGGTACTGCACAGCACTGCACCACACGACACGAACAGCGTGACGGAGGCAGGCCTTATCCCCTTCCGCAGTCCACAAGAAAGCCATAAGAAAAAAATTTGTCAACTCAGGCACCTGCACTCTGGCGACAAAACGGCGATTAAAAGTTAACAACACAGCGATAAAGAAAGAAAGTCGAATACAAACAGCCATATGAAATATGACACAGTGAAGCGCCAGGCGCATAATTATGAATTCTTTTATTCTTTACACAGTCGATGGTTGTTTGATTCTTTGGATCGTGTGTTAAACATTAAATGTCTAAAGAAGGAACAAGGCCTAGACTAGTGTATTGAGCTAGAACTAAGCTTATTTCAGGTCTCGAACGGAAACATTTTACATATCTTCATGCTTTAATAATACAAGTTGCATACCACATCTTTCCCAATTAATCACTGTTTCAGTCCTATGGCCTTCTCATGTTACATGAGAGTTTGCGCATTAAAGATGGAATCTCTTGCTATCGTAAGAATTACATCAGTGCATTGGTACTGACTGCGTCCTTAGCAGCATTCAACCTACAGAATTAAAGTACTTCTGCCGATGGTAGGAGATCCCACTGTTAATGCGCAAGATCTCAACAAATTCGTGGTGTGATCTAGTCGCAGGTTTGCAACATAGTACACTAAGGTAAAGTAAAATTGGACACAATATTGCGACCGTGGCAAACAAAGGGTTAAAATTGCCCTCTGTTGGGCTCATAATCATTCCTTTCACGGGATAATATTTAGAAAATATGAAAGAAGTCTTGGTCATTGCGCACCTTTTTGCATGTGGCTGTGAAGAGAAAAAAAAAAAACCCAACAACTTTCTGTCTAACTGGCTCAAAGAGGCAAATTGAAATAGGCTTTCGGGAACTTCTGACGCTACGCGTGTTTCCAGAGAAAAGTCACTGGCTTTGGAGGGTATAAGCTGAGAAATGATAAGTGGCCATGTTTTGCCAGCTCGTGTCAACTCTTAAAGTTGACAGTGATAACCATAATTATGTCACCAATTCCACGTAAAGAACAACTCCCCGGGAACAACGCTAGTAAACGGAGTCACGAATCTCCGACTTACTTAGGGTAAAACAAAACAACAACAACAACAACAAAAAAGCAGTGTTCTTTTAAAAAGTTGTAACAGTTTGGTCTTTGATTTTTCTTTATTTACTTTTATTATACAAATCTAAACAACGTTCGTGACTTTCACAACCGTCTGATCAGTGACCTGCCCGCGATTCAGGAGGCTTCTAGTTAGTACTAGTCTAGTTAACGACTGCGTATAATGTTAATTAGGTGGGTCGAAGGTTGCACCGGCAGTGTATTGCTATCGTGGTGGGCCAGTTACAATGCAGTTTTTGTTGCTGACGATATTATTTTTTTAGTG
>JAWQUT010000047.1:2749341-2761841 GCA_033807755.1 Ellobium chinense | reverse complement strand
ACAATAAATAGTCTATACAGACAGTATAAAAATTATGTTGAAAAGATCTAAACCATTTTACTCAAAACATCTAAAAGAACCGACTGTGTCACTGTAGTAAAATGACTACTCTTGGGACTCACAGGGTTAAATTGGATCGAGGAATGGAAAAATGTTTCAAATCCTTGGATATCAAATTTCTAAAATGAAATTAGAATGCCATGTTGCTTATTAGACCAAGATCCATGGTGACAATGTTAACACTAATCCTTGACCTGTCATCAAACCAGAGTAAAAAGCGCATCAGTCAGTAAAAACCACTGTTAACAGACCATATCAGCCAATCATATTTCTCTGACAATGGAAACGCTGAAAGAGGACGTAATGAGTGTGAGTGTTAGGGCTTGCGATGCCCAGGTGGCCGTGCATACTTAATAACTGAGAGTAGTCCACTGTAGAGAATAAAATGCCGCAGTTACATTAAGACCAGAAATGTGACTTGACCCTACCTAACACCATTGTCAACAACTCCGACAAAACCTACACCATTGCATTCGACGACGACAACCATCACCACCATCACCACCATCACCACCATCACCACTTTTATCATATCTAACCATCAATAGTAACCACAAAAACAATAATAACAAGAACAACAATAACGATAAGAATACTGTTATCTGAAATATATTACCAACTTCAAAATACCAACCACAGAATAGCAGCAGGAGCGTCTAAAAGATCAGCAACAAACTGGCACACACACACAAAAAAAACCCCAGCAAAACTACCTTGTCTGTTGCACCTGTTGTATGTGAGTTTATCCCTGACCATAAACTGACCAGAAGGACAGTGAACCTTCTTAAGTCTTAGTTTACTTCTAATAAATAAGCATTATATATCAGTCTAGTTCTTATAAGTAAGCATTATATTAATATCCTTGTCCTACTTTATTATTGAACAAGAGAGCTCGGGTGAAATAAACCAGAGGAGGAAGTATGGTGACATTGTGGTTGTGTGGTATATCGAGATTGTACACACAGTTTCATAGAGTTTTTAGGGTTACAGAGGTCTAATCCCATGTATCTCTTTGAACCAATAAACTGTTTGCTCTACTGTCACTTACAAGAAATTCCACAATTTCTAAGTCTTCTTAAATGGTTTGCAGAATTCAATGAACTTATTAAAAATGATGTTTAAAATATATTTCTTTCATTTTCGTTTTCGAGCTACGAACCGATACACTGAAAGGCGTAAACAAGCTAACTAGTTTTCTTAACGACATGTGCTATGCACAGAAGGCCACACTGAAAGCGAAATAAATGACCCAAACTATAGGTTTAGTTTACAAAAAATCAGGAAAGAATGCTTATTAATTCGCAGGCAGGTTCACAAATCTAGAGCCCATTCTCCATAATATATTTTGACCAAAGGACAGATTTTTTACTGTCTTCCCAAGGCATATGATCAAACCTTATTTTTATTCGATTAGGAATTTGTAACCTTAATTTCAGTTTCGCATCTCTTACGGACCTGTTATGGAAAGTTATGCATATGCATATTGCACTTCTTAATGTTACAATATTATTGCACGTTACAATTTAGAGGTGAAATTCACATCTGATTCAAGTGATATTCACATGTGATTGAAGTGTTTAACGTGCGATATGATTGTAATACTAAAGAAATGTCATATACATTTGCCGAACTCTGGCATAACATTCCGAAAGAGATCTAAAATTGAAACAAAAAATGCCCACCAATATCGGGGGTGGGCGTAGAGGTGAGACGGATGTGTGGAGGTAGGGCTGGTCAAGCTAATCACATGAAATCAAGGTTGTTCTTCTATATTAGGCACCCACATCGATAGATACAAGTGAGCACAAGCCCACTAGATCATTACAATCTGAAAATGCTTCTTTTCTCCATGTACCAAAAGCAAACATGAAAAAATTTGGAGAAAGAGCTTTTACGTCCTCAGGACCATTTGTTTGGAACAAACTGCCTAAACATATTCGTAAAGAAAATAGTCTAAGTACTTTTAAGAAAATTCTCAAAACACATTTGTTCAAACAATATCTTGGTTGACCATGACAGTCTGTTGAAACCAATTTTTTTTTTCATCATCAGTATTTCAGTACATGTGTACAGAGTGTAGTATGCTTGGGTGTGTGAGCTGAATATTATATAATCTTATTTACTTCTCTATGTAAAGCGCTCAGAGCCTGTATCTACAGGGATGAGCGCTATATAAATGCTATGTATTATTATTATCATTATTATTAATATGGCCCTCCACTTTTACCTGACAGACTAATGTCCACCTTGACATGGCATCTTCAGTACTCTGTGCCCTCGCCCAATCAACTCCCCAGGTCATCCAGAATTTTCTCTCTTTCTCCCTGAACTTTCTTTAGATTTACTGTTTAATTTTCCGATTGGAACCAAAAGTTCCAGTTGTTATCTTCTCATTACATATCCAGTGAATCCTGGTTTGTTCTCTCCACCGCTGTTTCATTATTAGCTTTCTTTCAAATCATTCAGGAATGTAAATATGAAGATCGGAACGTATTTCACTGTTGTTTATAATAGCATCTTCACCTACTCGATTCTTTTGAGTATGCAATGAGTCAATATAGTTTACGCAGGCATTCTTTCATTGCTACATCAAAATTTGTACACACAGAAACATCGAAAGAAGTTTATAGCTTCTCAAATCTATAAAAGATTATACGACTTCAAATCGAAAGAAATGGACCTTAAGAAAAGTGTAACAGGACATCGAATCAATAAGAGGACAACAAGATCTCAAATCTAAGGCGGATTTGGCCTGTAGAACCTCGAATCTAAAGATGACTATAGGACTTTGAATCAGAAGAAAACTGTACGGCTTCAAATGGAAGGAGGACTATGGAATCTCGAAATTTTAGAAGATGACAGGACTTAGAATTGGAACAAGATTATATGGCCCCAGTAGGAACATAGAGAAGACTAGACGATTTCAAAATGAGGGAAGACTGTAAGATTTCAGCGCCAGGAGAGGCTAAGGTTGTTTGTCCCCTGTCGCCTAGAACAGTCATGTTTTGTTATAAACCCCAGTTGGCTGCCCCTAGCTGTTTTTCAGTTCAATCGCTGCTGCTCTTGTTGATGTTGTTGTTGTTGTTGTTGTTGTTGTTGTTGTTGTTACTACTTCTTTTATTGTCGTTTACTAGTGTTGTCGCTGTTGTGTCTTGTGATGAATGAAATGACGAAAATGATAACGATGGTTATCAGTAACAAAAGCAGCAGCATCATCATCAACATCATCAGTAGCAGAAGCTGGGGAAGACTTATGTCGAGGTGATAATTGGCCTTAGACCCGGGGCTGGGGGCCGAGGGGAGGGGCGCCGGAGAGGATATCTGCTTGTCTCTCACGGAAGTTGTGGGGATGGGATAGTTCTGGAGAGGGCTTGTGTTTTCAAAAAAGGGAGAGATCCATTTCCAGTGTTAAGATCAAACGAAATAATGAAAGGCTAAAAATATTGTACATAGCTAGTTACGACATTTTCCCTTAAATCCAAATATTGTAACTTTTAATGAGATCTGAATAAATAGCCAAAAATTTGCTTCCAACGGATGATAGTAGAAGTGCTTATCATAATACATTAGGGTGTCATTTCAATGGGAAAATGGACTTAACAATTTTTCTAAAACATTTTCTAACAAAATGCTTCTTTTGTCCTAATGTCGCCTATGTTTTCCCCAAAGACCTTAAAACTTCTCTGATGTTCTTCATATCCGGTTTTTTGAAAATATTATATTTTTGGGTTGGTTGAAAGGGGATTAAAACTTTATTTACAGCACAAATTGACCAAGGTATACCTCGGGTTCCCGCCTTCTTGCTTTTCATTATCGATAGATTTTTCGGAAAGGGGAAAGGGTGGGGTGAGGTTAAGAAGCACTATCTCATAATATTGACATTGATTCCGATTCGAATTTGAGTATTTACGTATCACTCAACCTATCTTCCTTCCACTTCCTCCATAACTTGCCCACCAAAGTCTACGCCCATGCCTGCAATAGAAAAGTCAATTTCCAAGTCCTACTGATTATTGCCAAGTGGCTGCACCGGTCCATTCTTCTGAAAACAATGGTGCCAAGTTGTACAATGACTTTTCACTACTGTTTTCACAGAACGTGAGACGGGGCAGGCAGCGCAGTCGCTTTACCTTCAAAAAGTCATATGTGGTCAAAGACACAGAGTGGACATACGCTTTAGTGTCATGACGCAGCATAGCGTTTGACGCTAGAGGGTGAAATGCAATCGCCAAGCTTCTTTTGTGCTTCCGCGGGGAGTGGGCCAGAAAGTCGTTATAAAAACGGCCAAAATGCCCATTGTGTTTTGGCTTACTGCACCAGAAAAGACCCAGAGGCAAACATGCCACTGCTGGAATGTTGTTTACTACAGCTGCACTCCACTCCACCCCTTTTTCTTTTCGAGACGTGGCCAGATTGGCTTGCCAACGTTGCCATATTTCGCAGGTCATAATTTCTTTTGGGTATATCTACCGGGTACCAGAAGCCATAGAACATGAGATTAGAACTATGCTTCACATTCAAACCAGTTCTGTCTTCCACACAAATAAAAGAACATTTCGCACCCCCCTCCCCACCCTCTACTCCGGAGATAATACTGTGGTAAGACATTAAAAAAAAATTTGAACTTACAACAATGTTCACACCGGGCGGCGATTTATAATCTGTTAAATTCCACGTAAACTTGCTGGAAGGTATTTTGTCATCCAGTACCTTGATTTGTTTCATCTTCAGCATTTCATTACGTCATCTCATCCCCTCGCCCCAGCAGGGTATAGCTAGAAACCAGACAAAGCTTGGTCGGAAAACATTCAGTTCTTAAGTGCGTCTAGGTGCTGCCGTTCGGAAGTCGTTGATACATAAAACATAAAGACAACCGAGTACTTGCACATTAGGGATGGGATTTCTTATCATTGTAAGAATTACATTAGCGAATCGGTGCTGAATGCACCCTTAGTAATTTTCAACAAGCAGAGCCAAGGTAATTCTTATGATGGTAAGAGATCCCAACGTTAATGCGCAAGTTCTCAAGTGCTCATGGACTACGTTAAGCGGAAGAGTCTCGGAATCATATCAATGCAGTTGACGAGACGAACATTTCTAACGTGCCAACAGCTGGTCAGTTGAGGCATTATGAGTACGAAGATGTCAGGGTACCTCGCATGAGAGTATGCCATTTTAAACACTCCCTTTAAAATCAGAAAACTGGCCATGAGGAGGTGGTGAAAGCGGTTGGATTTCAGTTTTAAAGGCTTAGACTGATGCAGATACCTTTTGTAGAGTCAGAATAGTGGGGGTTTTGCCACTCAAGTAGTTGTTGCTAGGTGAGACAGGTTATTCTGTGTGAAAAGATCTAAAATCTTGGGTCCTCTTAATCGGTGCCAAATTTCTCAAAATCTAATTGGTTTATTTCTGTGTGTCAAAATCAGGAAGAAGAGCTTATCTACACGAATTAAGTATTTGGGTTGGGACCTCAGGATAAATCAGTGAGGGGTGAGAAAGCTTACAGATGAAACAGTGAAAAAACCCCCACCAAAACAGTTGCATCTTCATACCTTACTAAAAGTTTTTAATTGAGAGGCTCATACAAAGTCCTACGTTATCAAGCTTTCTGTGAAATACAACACCTATTGTAAATGTACGAGCTTTCTTAGGTACAGACTGAGGACTTTTGGATCGCACCTCGTATGAAAAATTCTCGAGAATTCGTGACTCGAGTAAGTGAGGTTTTCCTTACTCGCACTTTTAAAACTAGAAGAAGGAAATGAGTTAAAAGCAGACAAGGACAGACAGAAGACAGGCCAGGTCTATCCTCCCGATAATTACCCGGGATTTTTCTTGGAATTAAAACCTCTGGCACAAAAGGAATAAAACCAAGACTGAAACATTTTCAGGAGTTAGACATCTAATTTCGAGATTACCACGGCTGGAACTCTAATTTTATGTTTTTAGCGCCCAAGAGACGCATTAGAAAAACCTAATTAGTTTAGTTTTCAGATTTAATTATTACTCAAACAAAGGGTCATCTCTCAAAATAGGTCACGCAAAATATTTTGATATTCTTAAGAAGAAAACCAACCAAAGAGTTCCAAGCTTTGTATTTTATTAGACATTAAGACCAGTGTCGTATGTAGGCCATTCCATAGATCTTTTTCACTTTGTTAACTTAAAAAAAAAAAAAAAAGCTCACTTGGAACGAGCTTGGAAAGTTGGCCCAAGACAGGGAAAGATGGGATTCGCTTGTACGTGGCCTATACCCTGCTGGGGGTGAAAGGCATTGATGATGATGATGAACTTTAAAAAAAAAAAGCAATCTATATCCTATGGAGTGTTGGCCAGCTTTCATTTTACTCGTCCGTCTCAAAGTCGTTCCATTTGAAAATGCTTTTGGTATCACTCTGGTGTGCCTGGCTCTTGTAGTAAATAGAAAGATTTTATTTTTTTTTCTCCTACGGCCCGTTACGGCAATGAAGACATGAGCAAATATAATTTTCAGGTATAGCGATCATATTGAGCGTTACACACGTTATGAACTAGAGTTTGAAATTCATAGATGATTCTAGGTCATAACGTGCAATATGATCGTAACACAAAGATATGCCATAATGTGCATGCCTACCTCTGTCATATCAGTCTGTAAGACATTCGAACTAGGAAAATAAAAAACTCTATACTGACATTACAATTTCCGTGGAATGGCCCATGTTCTAGAGTAGGACTTCATCAACTTGTGTTCCAGGAGTCATCCAGTCCATATTTTCATATCTATGAAATGTTCGAAATTGTGAGTAAAGTTGTATCAAGGAAAATAAAGAAATGTGTTCAAAAGCAAATATATGATACATATAATATGCTGTCTTCGAGTACATGAAGTTTGTGGCCATGGGATCCTACTGCTTTCACCCCATGGCGTACGGCTGATGTTGTATACTACGTATACCTTAAAACCTGCACAATGAACCTACTTTAGACAAATTTAGGTGTTGCTATAAAGGTATAAAACTTGAGCATGGATCATCCACAAAACACGTACGTGAATCGCCGGAGCCGCAGAAACATGATATTGAACTTAGTTTAAAATCTGTAAATTTAATTTATAATAATAATAATAATAATAATAATAATAATAATAATAATAATGCGGTTTATAAGTCTCATATCCAGGATAATGCCCGCTCATGCGACTTCACACTAATAATATATAAGGATGTGAAGCTTGGACCGTCCGCTAAACACATACATAAGTAACTGGAGCCACGGAAATGTGATACTCAAGAAGAATGCTCATCAAATCATGGATAGAAAAGAGAACAAATGTGCAAGTCTTGAAAGAAGGTTTGTGACACCTATTAGAGGGGCAAATCACTGATTGTGTACAAGCCAATTAATCCGCTAATATATAAAATCCCCCTTTTTGGGGGCCCCACCAGCCAGTGTTAGGGTGTAGAAATGTGTAAAATGACCTGTGATCTAAATAATGCATCCAATTATAAAGTTTCAGGTACAATTTGAGCCTTCTAGATAAAAAAATAAAATGTGTAGGCCTATATGTATTCGCACGCGGTCAAAACCAGCCAAATGAAAAATTGGGGACCAAATCAGGATTTGAGGTGATCTTTTTCAAAAGACATATGTGAAAAATTTTGGGCGTTGACCCCCCTTTTTCTTCCCGTTAAAAGATCGGGCAAAAGAAGTACTTTAACTTCTATGGAAGAATTTTCCCGAAATCACAGTGGTACGAATATATGTAGAATACCACAAAATGTAATAGGGCCAAAAGAAGAAAAAAACAATAGGCGTCAAAGACCAGAAGCAACTCAAGAAAGAAAATTACTTACAGTGGTGAGAAAAAGATACGCAAAATTCATAGGCCATGGAATCAGAGGACAACAATAAGAGCTTGTAAATGGTAAATTAAATGTAAACGAAGCAAAGAAGGACAAAGACAGAATAATTTGGACGGACTAGCAAGCTGAATGCAGGCACAAAGCACGGAGAAAATGTTAAGTTGGACAGCATACAGAAAAAAGTGGTGGTAGGCCTACATGATCGCCTCAAATCTCTATACTAACAATGTAATGAGAAATTCCAACTGGCGACGTGGTCATTATTTTGATTATGATTGTGATTATTATTTGCAAAATATTTATCCTTATTGGATGTAAATAAGTAAACTATAACAATTTAACAAATTTAATACATAAATTTTCGGACTGGCGTCCCTCTTCAGATGCAGAAAATCAAGGAATTAATTATGAGTATGATTATCATTGTTACTGTTCGCCTTTGTTCCTTTGATATTTGTGTCTGTTCAAGCTTTTTCATGACTATTGATCATAGTTTTTTTTTTTCTTCTTAATGACATTTCATTCTTAGTTCATTTATTTTCTACACCTGAAGAAGGACGCTTGTCCGAAAATTTGTGCATTAAATTTGTTAAATTGTTATAGTTTTCTCGCTTTACGTATTTAGATCCAGTGCGGATAAATGTTTTACAAATAATGAGAATGATTATAATGATGGGGTTGGTGGGTGGTTGTCTGGCAGTAAGAGTACGCGTGTTTGAGATAGTGATAGTAAATAGTTACTGTTTTTCGTCTTATAGAAAAGAAATTGGTGTTAACTTTCATTGTTTGTGTTCGCCTTAGTTCCGTTTGATGTTGGATATTTGTGTGTGTTCAAGCTTTTTAATTTTAATGACTATTTATCACAGTTTTTTTCCGCTTCTTGTGCTAGACTACTTCATTCTTAGTTCATTAGTTCATTGATCAAGCAGTTCTTGCACCCAACCCCAACACCCTGTCCCCCACCTTCATCAACGCCATTGAAAACCAAGACGCACGCACGAACAAAAATACAGCACAAACTAACTGAAAAATTCTGCGAAAATGCTCCGGTCATCGACCGTATTTTCAGGGCAATGTTCGTTGACAGAGTTCTTCTATACCGCACCTGAAGGTCTACACTACCTACATCCTACTGCCGCTCTTGGTAAATCTATCCAGCTGCTCTCTAAAACTTTCTCCGGCGTTTCTTATAAAATCTGCCAATAATGAGGAAATGTCACTGACCACCTCGGGGAATGAAACATAATCTATAGATGTCTCTGAAACTAAGGCGCGTGTCCTCGGGAACAAAAGCTGTTCACACGTCGTATTGGAGCTTGACACAGAAAGTGTAGAAACGTGAATGGCCGATCGAATTCAAGGCGCTGATAATGATAATGATGATGATGATGAGTATGATGATAAATGTAAAAAAGACGAGAAACCCTTACTTCAGTCCGACAATTTTTTTTTATAAAGTGCTCTAAATGGTGATGATGATGATGATGATGATGATGTTGATGATAATGATAATGATAATAATAATGATGATGACTGGGTATTAAATTAGTTAAAATTCTTATAGTTTTCTTCATTTACTTATTCATCTCCAATGCGGGTTAATGGTTTGAAAATAATGATGATGATAACGATGATGATGATGATAATGATGATAATGATGATGATGATGATGATGATGATGATTTCTATTTCTTAGTTCCCTGAAGAGAGACACTTGTCTGAAAATTTGGAATATTCTATTACAATTTTTTTCCTGTAACAATTTGAGAGTGTCTATCACTTTGAAAATGATGAAGATGATGACGATAATGATGATAAGGATTCTGTATTAAATTAGTTAAATTCTTATTCATCCCCAATGGGGGTTACTGGTTTGAAAATAATAATAATGATGATGATGACGATGATGATGATGATGATGATGATGATGATGATGATGATGATGACGACGATGATCACAGTTTTCGCTTATTTTACAGCGATGATGATGATATGTTACACACAGTTCCATGAAGGAGCGTGGCTATGGGATGTGTGAGTCGTATTCAGAATTAAAGTGAAGATTGTCAAGTGTAAGGTTTGTTTGTTCGATTTTTGGGCCTGGCGGTTTACGTAGTGGCGTCTTTGGGAAAGACACTTCACTCCCCTTTCCCCCACCAGACTCAGGTGTAAATGAATACCTGGCTTTAGAGCTGGGGGCGGGAGACCAAGACGCTGCATTTCGGTCGACCAGCAATGACATTGCTGTGTGCTTCATTTTATAATATTAATGTGTTCATATATGCTGTTTACTGTTCTATGTGTTTGCTTTATGAATGAGATGTAGAACACTGTATGGCATTGTAGAACATTATATGGCATTGCAGAACATTATATGGCATTGCAGAACATTATATGGCATTGTAATCCAATTTTCCTAAGGGGTCAATAAAGGTCCCATTTTCATGCTTATTACTAATTTTTTCCCCCTAAAATCAAACTTGAAGGTCGGTTATAGTTTTGATAAATTGGAATGCAAGTGACAGTGGCACAGTAAGCAAGCAAGCAAACATAGACCTGGTGCATGTTTACAGACTTTATCATATCTAACTCCATAAATTTTTCGGGAAATGGTATATAGATAAATACCTAGCTGCATTGTGAAAAATATTGTGAAAAAATGTAAAATTATGACGTCAATTGTGATTTTAATGTGGTAATGTAATGTCAAGTGAATTTTGATGTACATGTAGATGCTTTTAAACTGAACTAAACTCTCGCAATCAAAGAATAAAACAAGTTATAAGCAGATTCTCAACCCATCAAACACTAGACTAGAGATAGTTGGTAGTTGATAGTTATATTTCAAATTCTTTCCAGACATTTTCAAGTGATTAATTTGTTTCGCTGCAAGACTTCGTCTCATTATGCAAATTCACACTTATGTCAGTTTGACAAAATATGTTGGGGTTCCGTTGAGGAGGCGTTTCACTATTTAAAAGCATTGAGAACTATAAAAAAAAAACTATGAAAAAATTATCATTAATAAATTCATAATTAAAACTCTAAAAAAGTAAAAAAAAAACTTTTAAAATATTAAAACTATTAAAAAATAGTACACCACAAAGAGATGGAAATCCTATTCTGTTATGAAAGCACGAGGAATATGGTCGGTGCAAAGATCTAGTACACCAAAGATCTAGTACACCCGTTCTAGTTTCACTCTACGACCGATTTCCTTGAGTTACCCGACTTTGCACCTGGGGTGATAATAAATGTTCGAAATACACACAGAGCATCATTGTGTTCGCAGCCACGACTGGGATTTAACGTCGACTTCGACGTGTAAACAATTTGTTTGCTGGTGATGGAGGTCGCTGCGAAAATAGGTGAGGGATTATTAGTGTGATGAAAATATGATCATATTAACAAGGACATTTATAGGTCTAGTAGTATATCGGCCGATGTCTCATCACCTGACGACAATCTTAGCTCCATGGAGAGTATGCAAAACCGCAGCAATTTACAGACGTCAGTGATATTCTGAAAATATCTTAGACAGCCTGTTGCCAGGTACCCATTAAACAGACAGATGGACTGAGGAAAAGGGAATTAAAAATGCCACCCCAAAGCACTTAGAACATGGAAACAGCAGGAACTACACCCAACATCCACAGATTCTGAATTCAGCGCCGTAACCACTCGGCCACACATCCCCACAGTATCCAGAATGGACGAGCAGTGTCTTCCTCGCTTCAACTATTTATATACACAGATGGTCTTCGGGGTCCCTTGTTCTCTATTTCTCACATATCAATGGCCAGGGAGTGACCATATTTTAAGAGTAAATAAGATACATTCAAGATACATTCAAGATACATTTTAATATGTTCTCTGTGAGTTTAGAGCTTTTTTTTTTCTTTATTAATTCCAGCATTTTTAATTGCTTGCAAAGATGAAGGGAAAGGAGGNNGGGGGGGGGGAGTACTGTTCGACTTGCGTATGGAATGGTCATGAGTAGACTGGGTGATAAATTCACTTCCTGTGACCAGAAAATCATGAGTAAAAGCATTTGTGTTCCACAATGCAAGACTAATTCTGATCGATGCAAAGACCTTTTGTTCCGCAAATTTGCTAAAGACGAAGCCCTCAAAAAACCAGTGAGTCGCCAAAATCCGCAGGCACCCCAGAAAATTGTTCCAGGTGAGCTGATATGAGATAGAGTAATCTGGCAACATGGGAAATGCAGCTACAAGGTAAGAAGAATTTCTTGCCGGGTGGTTTTTAGCGCGTAAAGTTGAAATAATTAGACGTCAGTTTACGAGTCCTTCAGTGTTTATGGCGTGATTATAGAACGACTCCATAATACCTTTACTCTTCCCCGAAATTGCATTGCATGATTTTACAAATTATCCACGTCAGGAAAGGTCTATCTCAGAACTAGACGAGGATCTCTCCCCTCCACTGTATTGAAACATGGTGAACCGGAAATTACAACCCTCTCCCGTTCCAGACAGAGGTCGAGAATCACGTGATCATCCTAACTCATTAAGAAAGGTCTATAATGCAGACAAGAGTCAAACTGAGCGACAATGTCTAGGGAGGAGACAGGCGGGG
>JAWQUT010000047.1:2719518-2730941 GCA_033807755.1 Ellobium chinense | reverse complement strand
AACTATACATAAAAGACAAATTCAGCAATGTTGTTCAACTCAGCGTGGAATGAAGCTTGTGAGTTGTGCTGACAATCTGATGTCTGTCAAGTCTTAGAGATGTGAGCTCAGCTCTGAGTCGGGGTGGTCAACGTTGTTGTGGTCTATTCTCATCCACTCACGTTTGAATGAGTACGTGTGGGTGTATTCATAATCGTTACGTCAGTTAACCCACTGCGGTAAGCCAAGGGAAACTCCCAAAACATTTTAGTAGTAGCGCTCATATAGTCAACGCATCATATAATAATGGAGCTTGAGCCCAACGTTGTTCCCGCAAAGGCTTTTTTAATACGCAGCATGGAGGAATGATACCTGGCACACGTATGTAAAATCTACCAAACCTGTACGTGGTCTAAATTCCGAAAACTTATATATTTTTCAGAAATTGAGTCATAATTATCGTCTATCAATTAATGATAGCGAATACGACGTAATAATGTACTTCCGTCATTTCCGTCTCAGACCGGAACTTCCATTCTCAGATCGCACGACGTTTGGTGATCGTGACTTTCATTCTCAGATTGCGAGTCATGCGATGTGGTGAAGCTTTGTTCACTTGTGCGGACAAATGTCAATATATATTATGTTCTCTTATCATTTGTACTTTGTGTTCCTCATAAATCTATCTCAAATACTCTTATTTTTATCCTCTTTTCCTTTCCGTTCGTAGGACGGGTAATCTGCTAGTTACGTTAATTAACGTATGAATTTTCTTTCCGACCACTGGCTTCAGAAGTGGGAGGGACTTGCGACGACCTTGTTATAACGTCATGCTCATCTGACACATGCCTAAGTCACTTTTTGAGGTGAAGAAAACTTTAGCGCTCTCAGCCCGTTGCTCAGAGCAAGATAATGAGACTGATGTGATTTGGCTTGTAAAATTGGGGATATATAAGAACAAGTTAGAACTCTACATTTCTTTTAATAGAAAAAAAAATGATAAATGGAAGATCGTAGTAATATAAACAACTCAAATCATCGAAAAAAAACCAAAACAACAAAAAACAATCCCAAAACTTTGGCAAATGTGGAATGAACATGTCGAATTTGTATTTCGTCAATAATATTGTATACTGTCGTATACGTATGTACAGTATTATGATTTATGAATGAGGTGTATCACACTGTGTGATAGTGTGAAACAATTTCCTCACAGGAAATAAAGGTCCCATTTTCCTCTTTTCTTTTTGAAAAAAACCCTCAGTATTTAATTCTACGTCATTAGCTGAAGGTTGGAGTTATCCCGCATGTGGACAATAACCTCCTGTCACTCTCAGCATGGTCCAAGTAATAATGGTCCAGCTTTCACTGCGTTAAGCCACTCCTAATGAAGTGTCACTGGGTTGACAGGACAAGTTGTTAAGAGTGACCGGTGGTCAGCAGAGATGTTCTACCTGTCATCCACGTGACCAGGGCTTGACCAGTCATAAACACGTACTGAACAGTGATAGGGAGTATGTTTTTATTGGTGGTGACGGTCCGTGCAACAAGGTGCTAAGTGGCGATGATGACTTTTACCTTTCGAGGTCAAGTAACCTGGAGGACAGGAAGGGAAAACGGGATGGTGTTGGAGGAAGGAGGAAGAAGGGAGCGAAGGGGAGAGAGAGAAGGAGAAAAAAATATATATAGAGAGAGAAAGAGATTAACAGATTAACAGACTTTATTATCCAAAATGTCTGTGAAACCATATGGTCAAGCAATGAATGGACAAATGACGGCAAGACAAGGAGGGAAGAATTCAGTAGTTTAAACCGGAAGGAAGATGAGAAATCTAACGTGAGCTAAGTGTAAAATTTCAGTCGTAGAACTAACTCTGTCTATCTACCAAGCACAATCCACCAACTTGCGTCTTTCAGTAAAAGATCGTTATTTCAAAATCCATTGAAATTATGTAAAAGCATTTATGTTGTAAAAACTAACGAGATATCTTCAACGTAGCTTTTCGCCATTTTGCCAGATGACCAGTGCACGAAGAATACAAAGTTGATTAGATCACTCCTCTCGCCAGTTTTTTTTTAGCAGGCTAGAAAGCTCGCGCGGGGTGTAAAAGGAAAGTTGTGGACATGATAGGATACTTCACGTATTTGAATTCATTCGCTAGCTTCACACCGGAGCATTACTGTGTAACTGTTGGGTTTTTTTTTTTGGTCCCGCGAGAATCTAATTTATACGAAAAGTCGAGAGCAATTTTTCATGACGATCTAAGTTTCTCGAGTCCTGCATGGCGATTTTCTCAGTGGATTTGAGAAATTTTAGAACAATACGAAATGACATCGCAAAATCCTTCTTCACTCTGATTTTAAAAAAATACTACAATCGATAATGTCCAAATAACGGGAAGGGGAAGAGGGGGGTTGTAATTAGAATAACATCATCTGCGTTTTCCTTGAGGGTTACCGCCTCCAGCGAAAAGTTTTAACTAGTAAAGCCCTTTGAAAAATTTTGAACTTTTCTTCTTCGAGCAAAGTAATTTCCACGAAGCTCAGCTCACAAAATTCGCGAGAATTAGATCCTCGCGAAAAAAAATGCCCTTACATAGTTTGCCTTCGGATTTCGCGAGTAAAGCATTTGATTTTACATAGATACTAGATAGCTGTGTAATGAGATGTTCAGTAATATCAATTCAAAGCTAAACTTTAGAATGCAGATCTGGAGTCACAAAGTAGATTAACAACGCTGCTTACTTGTTCTCTGCGTAATCGCAACTTTCGCTTAATCATAACGTTTACTATATAACAGAATTTTGCAATACCTCCCATGTTAAAGTCACTGGATATTCGTACCTCTTTTTAATCGCAAGGGGTTTCCATGATCCTCCAGGGTTGCTGTTAAATGCGGTGAAGTCCTTCCTATGCTGCAAACTTAAAAAAAAGAACAACAACAACTCACAGCCACAGAAGTAAGCCAACACTCCGCTTAATCACAACTGCATGGGAAAACGAAAGAACTTGCTATTAAAAGGAGTTATGGATATGCAGTTGCATTTACATAAACAATAACGTTATTTTATTTGAAAATGATACTATTAAACTAAAGTTGCGATCAAGCGAAGTGCTATTAGGCGGAGTCCACTGCACTAGATTATAGTACTGTAGCATGTGTGAACTTCTGAACCTGTTATTAAGTCCTACCCTTCACACCCCTCTTTTGACTCAGATAATGGGCTCCCCTATTGACCCAGTAAATGGTAGTTCCCTATTCAGTGCAAATAAAGAATGACTCAGTAGTTAGGCTGAGGATGGGCATTGCTATTAAGTATTATGCATATGTGTGGACGCATGGAAAAATTCGTTCACATCTGTCTAGATTTTGAAAACTGAGTTAATGATAAATATTAATCCCTGTTCATTTCTGAAGCAAGCCATAACTCCAACAATCTATGTTTTTTTGGTTCTTCCGCT
Source organism: Ellobium chinense (assembly GCA_033807755.1). Taxonomy (NCBI): domain Eukaryota; kingdom Metazoa; phylum Mollusca; class Gastropoda; order Ellobiida; family Ellobiidae; genus Ellobium; species Ellobium chinense. The sequence continues at coordinate 2,727,501 of JAWQUT010000047.1, read as the reverse complement.
GTGCACTTTTTTATTAGTGCCAAAGTTATGGACAAATTTGTAAACTTACCAATGACATACATAGATTTTGAGAAAATCGAGATTAAAGTCTCTTTAACCAGCTCTTTGAGCAAAGGGTGCTTCATTAAAACACAGAAAAAAACCAACATTTAAACCTCATTTTCATTAATAAAATTTGCATAAAATGAAAGATAAATGAGTGAACTAGCTGATTCCGCAGAAATCTCAAGTTGACCCAGGAAGTCAGAATTCGACTTTTCAGAGCTCTTGCTCAAAATTACCCATTGCGAAATCTGACGGGTTTTCCAATGCGGCCACACATATAATAATAATAATAATAATAATGCGGTTTATAAGTCTCGTATCCAGGCTAATGCCCGCTCACGCGACTTCACACTATCATTACCCCAGCAGGCCTGATCACTCTAGGACTTTCTCGACTCCCTGGGGAGCATACAGTGCCGCTGCCATTTATAGGCGCTGATCACTAGCATTCTGACAATATCTTTCACTGCCTAAAGCCAGGTACCCATTTTACAGACGGGTGGACTGAGGAAAATGAGAATGAAATGCTTTCCCAAGGCACTTACAACATGACCGTGGTCGGGAATCGAACGCACGACCTTCAGATCTTGAGTCCAACGCCGTAACCATTAGGCCACGCTGCTTCACATATCATTAATTTATACTACTAACAATACCCATGCTTTGATTGGGCTTTCTTTGCCTGAACATCGAATCTGTTAAAAAGAGCATAGACTCACAGTAACTAGAGACACCAAACTTAAAGCATGACGCGACCTTTGACCCGTAGACCAAGGGAAGCAATGCAACTTTCATTTCAGCAAATTCAAAACAACAACTGGCGTTTACACGAGACTTTTCAAAGAAGAATTAGTTTTTCATCTACAAAACATTTTTACATACAAAAACAAAACAACCCAAAAACCACAACAACAACACCAAGCAACTCTGTATTGATATAAATGGTGGCATGTCACATTTCGTCGGCGTAAGTGGTTTTGAAAAAATCAGAAGTGTTATATGAAGGTTGTCCTTTAGCATAGCACCCAAGGCCATTGAGTGCACACTCAGTAAAGGTGTGATAGAAGTATGACGTCTTTTGGTTCACGGGAAAGGAAACTAGGCAACATGACGGCAACCAATCGAAGTTTTTAGTGAAACGTCTTGTCAAGGATTTTGTGTCGGAGGAGGATGTGGCAAGAATTAAGTGTGATATGTGTGCTAATGAATAAGACAAAGATATATACACCACCGGCAAGACAATGCATTATTTTCTGGGTCTTCCGCTTTAGTCTCGGCCATCTTGACCTGCCTAGAAACTCATACTTCCTTTGCTAAGAAAGGGGTGTGGCTTACTCTTTTGTCAAATTGCAGGGTCCGAACAAACGCAGCCCAGACTTACACTGTATCCATTCTTTGGCATTTCATTCTTTGCATCAGAATTTCAAAAGTGGATGCGATGGCAGTGCGAACCAACTGACCCTCAGCCACTATCCCTTTTTTTTTTTTAGCTTTCGTCTTGAGCTACTTTTCTATTTTCAACTCTGTTATTTCAGTCAGGTCAGGTTGCGACATGCTACAGATCTGGACTTGGGCTAAATTCTAAAAATGGCCAGAAAGTTTGGGAAAACAACACACACACACACACACACACACACACACACACACACACACACACACACACACAAAATAGGTCAGCTTTAGACCAGAGGACATCTTTTATTTTAGTACTTGTGACAGGGGAGAGAAATGGAAGGTGTAGGACGGGATGGAATAGGATAGGAATGGGGGAATAGACCACAAAAAAAGACACAGCCTTGTTTCATAGCCGATCAGTACACAATAATATTTGATCAAAGCGAGCAATAGAGAGTTGCAGTTGTGCCCTATATCTTATGCCATCTTTTCCACCAATCAGTATGCGTACATTTTTTGAGGTGTGTCAGCTTCTTGACTTTGTTTCCGAAATTTGCCGGACTTCCGGTTTGGATTCCTGCCTCTAAACATCAGCGTAAGCCCATTGGAGAGTCTCACGATCTTGCCCTAAAAATCCTAAGGAAGAGTATAGTGTACTACTGTGGTGCGCACTGCTTTTTCCAATTCAGTACATTTTACATGCAAAATTGCGCACCAGAATGCTAAACAGTGCTTTTTTTTTTCTATTGTGGATGGTGATCTTAGGAAAACGTTATCTCAAAATACAGTTGTTACTTCACAACCAGTTTTCACTTTTGTATCAAAGACACATCAAGGCAGATACTTACAGAGGGTTTTTTAATACGTGTTTCATCACTCTAAGACTTTCTCCACTTCTTGGAGTGCACCTGTGGAGAGCATTATATAGTGCCCCAGCCACTTACAGGCACTAGCATTCTGACATACATCTTCCACCGCCCAGAGCCACGAACCCATTTTACAGAGGGGTGGAGTGAGGAAAACGTGAATGAAATGCTTTCCCAAGGCACTTACAACACGACCGTGGTCGGGAATAAAACCCACGACCTTTAGATTTTGAGTCCAACGCATTAACCGTTCGGCCAAGTTGCTTCACAAATGTCATGCGAGTTATTCTTTAAAAAAAAAATGAAATCCGAAATGCCCTGTAGATGAACAGTAATTTTATTCGTCGCCCCATAATCTGACGGAGGCGGCGACAACGCCATGGACGTCACTTTTGACATTTGGTGGTACAGTATGACTTGAAAATTAGGCCATGCACTTAAAATAAGCCAAGGAGAATTCTAGACTACCGACACTACTGACCCAGAGTCGAAAATGTCAGAAGGAATTTCATCACACCTTCCTCAGGATGGGCAACGCTTGTGGGCAAGTGAACTGTCCTTGAATAGCCCCTCGTTCATTCTGCCTTACAGTAATGACCCCATGAGCAATCAGCAGAGCTCATCGGTGCGTCCAGCCTCGGGTGTGAAGCCCCCCTCAGTGAACACGTCTTAACGGTGGTACGGCCTCGAGTCAAAGTACTTGTATTCTGCTTTCACACTGTTCTTGACCTCGCTATTCTTCCTGTTCTTTTGACCCTTGCCTTGTCTATCCTCTGGTTCCATATTTGTCGTATGATTTGTTTCATTAAGCCAACAGACCATCTCAGTTATGACATGCATGGTCATCAAGGCATAGCAAGCCATAACTCCAACACTCTATGTTTTTTTGGTTCTTCCGCTGTGCACTTTTTCACTATTCAGAGAAATAGACTGGTTGATATGGTTGGTTCTTGAGTTTTTTTGACTGATGCATCTTTCCGTTCGGAAGCGAGATTGGATGATACAGTTAGACTATTATTTATATTTTGCTTAAATCGGAAGTGAACTAATTAGGAACGGTCTATAAACTATTTCCTATTTAGACAACTCACGCTATCATTCCTGGTAATTCTATATGTTCTACATTTTAAAAAAATTTTTTGATTTTACATGGGATAGACATCAGATTTTTTTGACTTCGTACATTCTGCACGAGTCTGCATGCATGCCCAGCACTGGAGACTTTACAATGACTCAGCAAAATACGAGGGCTCTCCAGTAAGAAAGGCGTCTATCTGACTTCAAAGATTTAGTATTAAGTTCCATCTGGTGATGCAGTGTTACTACCAGCTTAAGAATGGCGTCTTACTCGATTCCGTGGGGCGAAATTTGATCATACTGTCCAAAATGTTGGACTTCAGACCTGTTCGGAAGTGGTTTATAATTTCTAGCCATTTAGAACAACTTCCGCTGTGACCACGCCTTCTTTAACTCACTGAAGACTATAGAATTAAAACAGGAGAAGGAAGCGAGAGAGAGAGAGAAAGAGAGAGAGAAAGAGAGAGAGAGAGAGAATGAGTCAGAAAGAGAGAATGAGACAAAACGTTAGAAATCCGAGGTTAGAATAACATTGTTAAAATTTAAGAAAGTCGAACAGGGAGAAAATGAGAGTCAAAGCGTAGAAAGGACAAAATGAGGCACCGCTCTTAAACAAAGGAATTTTTGCTTGAGATCATACGGAAACAGGGAGGGAAATATGAAAAGAGAGAGAGAGAAAGCCAAAGAAAAAAAACCCACCAAAAAAACAACGTAAACGATCATTTAGACCCTGGTACCAAATCAACATACTGTTATCATGGTCTCAGCGATGTCTCAAACATTTCAGAACTAAAGGCAAAAAAAAAAAAAAGAAAAAAGTAAAGGAGCTTAGATGAGCTCGAAAAATGGAGAATACCGGTTCGAAAAGTAGGATGTGATTTTGGAGATAGGAATGGAAGGGAAAGGGNGGGGGGGGGGGGGGGGGGGGGGGGGAGAAGATACTTGAATCGCTGTGCACCTACTTCACCACAAACTGGACCCCAGGGCACCATTGGCCACAGAAAACTGGCGCGTGCCCGCTACTACGAGTGTCCGGTTATTAGCAAGCCTGTAATTATCGCTTGGGGGTACATTCTGAGTTTTTCTGACGTGCAATGAAGGGGTAAGACCAAAAAGAAACAAACAAAAAAAAATCTGGAGGGAAAAGAGAAGGAAAGAAAACAAATTTTCTGGGTGATTAAGAAGAAAAGTGGGGTGGACAGAGCGACACTGGTGACCCAGAGTCTGGAAAGTTCCAGACTCACAAAGTCAGAGGCGTAGACCTCAGAGGGTGCCCAAGTCAGACAAACAGCAGGCCCATGCTTACATCTTATGGACAATGTACGCTAGACGAAGGATGTCAAACCGCTGACCAGCCGGCCAACATAGGATGCATAACATGGCGTGCAAAGCATTTTCAAATTGAAATTCAGTGTCATGCATTATAAAGAAACATATAAGCGATAATGCAATCGCCATGAGAGATGGATGAGATTCCAAAAAAAAAATATCACACATTACTGTTGCCCAGGTCTGGCTTTCATGTTAGCACAGCAATCTCGTCGCTTGGATTCAGTACCTCCCATAAATGCCACCCCGACCGAAATTGGGGTTGACGCCTTTGGACTGTCACTAACGTCCAGTATATTGTATCGACGACACCTCAGACCTCTAGCTTCAAAAGTTTCGTGGTGCAGAGAAAACTGCGTAATATTTCTGAATGCAATTCACTGGTACGAGCTCATATCAGAATATTGCACACATTTATTCAGGCATTTCACAAAACGTCACCAAGGCAGAAACTAGTGCTCTTTTCCGACATCAGCCAATGTCGGACTTTTGCATCACGCAATGTCAGTGACATGAACCAATAAACTTTTATCTTTCACTGTAACTCAGTAAATTCTATTTAACTGTTTTACCGTATAACACAGCATTCATCTGTAGAGCTTACTTCCAACGAATCGCTCTGCTAAGTGTAATTTTACGAAAATGAGACCATTTTTGTTATGTTTCTTCTTCTGTAAAATCCGGATTTTGACGTTTATCAGGTTAGTGGGAGAGGGGGGAAGAGGAGAGCTCATGAATATATTATATAGGATAGGCGCCTGNCGTCGCTTGGATTCAGTACCTCCCATAAATGCCACCCCGACCGAAATTGGGGTTGACGCCTGTGGACTGTCACTAACGTCCAGTATATTGTATCGACGAAACATCAGACCTCTAGCTTCAAAAGTTTCGTGGTGCAGAGAAAACTGTGTAATATTTCTGAATGCAATTCACTGGTACGAGCTCATATCAGAATATTGCACATACTTATTCAGGCATTTCACAAAATGTCACTAAGGCGGAAACCAGTGCTCTTTTCCGACATCAGCCAATGTCGGACTTTTGCACCACGCAATGTCAGTGACATGAACCAATAAAATTTTATCTTTGATTGTAACTCAGTAAATTCTATTTTTAACTGTTTTACGTATAACACAGCATTCATCTGTAGAGCTTACTTCCAACGAATCGCTCTGCTAAGTGTAATTTTACGAAAATGAGACCATTTTTGTTTTGTTTCTTCTTCTGTAAAATCTGGATTTTGACGTTTATCAGGTTAGTGGGAGAGGGGGGAAGAGGAGAGCTCATGAATATATTATATAGGATAGGCGCCTGGTGGGTTAAACTTGCGCTATAAGTAATCGCACTATCTACTTTCCTTGTATTCGTCCCTTCTACACCTAAGGGACGATTTGCCTGTTGAGATGCCAGTACTGTATTTTATGATGTCATCAGCTTTAAATGTCTCTACCTACTGCTCCTCTGACAAAACGGCGTGAACTCATCCTAAGGTGAGTCAGGCTGCGGAAAATAGGTAAGAGCGCGTGTCCTTAGATACTTTCTGACTTTCTGGACGGACGTACAAGTACGCTGGATAGGTGAACTGAGTATTGGGGACTTGCTGAGACGGCCAGGGACGGACAGAAATGGAAGTCCAGGATTGACGCCTAGCTAGGTTAGTCGGCAACCAGTTAAGCAGGCTAGCAAGCAAGCAGGCAGACAAACAAACATACAATCAAACAAAGGATGGTCATGAAGTAGAGTTGAAAGTGCGGTTGGTGATCGAGAGAATGACATGATGGCTAAAGATCCGGATGCTTTGGCTATCATCCGGAGAATTTCGGACATTTTGGTTAACAACCCGGACAGTTTGGCTCATGCACCGGATATAGCGCCTGGTAATCCAGACATCGAACTATGGCCAGAATGAAACAGCTGGGCTACGTTACTACTAGAATAGCAAGCACCAGGAAGTGTCACTGCTGCATAGTAAAAAGAGAAAAAAAAAAACACCTATAAATTAAGGGGAAGTAAGGATGGGCTGGACACACTGACATAGATGACCCAGACTGCCCAAAATGATTTTTGTCTTTCTTTATAAACACTTGATAACACAGCAAATGCTAGATGAGAGCAGGCGGTAACAATGACTCCATTGGGCGAATAACTGCCGGTTCCATTAATAGCGTCAGCAAGACTGACGTCATCAGGGGCTTTCCTGCAGGTTTCTTTGGATCGTTCGTGATGAAAACTAATATTTGAGAATTTGCGCATTAACGATGGGATCTCTTACCATCATAAGAATTACAATTACCATTGAAAACGTGTACATTAATGATGAGATCTCTTACCATCGTAAGAATTACACTTATTCTGCACGTTGAACGCTATTAAGACTATATTCAGCACCGATGCACTGATGTAATGCTAATGCGCAAGCTCTCAGAAATCGTATTCTACATTAAAACACACACACACGCACATATATATACACACACAACACACACACACACACACACACACACACACACACACACACACACACACACACACACACACACACACACACACACACACACACACACACACCCACACACACATAAATAACAACTGCAGTGTTAAGAATAATAACATCGTACGCAACATGTCCACTAGCACAGTGACATAGTATTTCATAAAACTATTACACTTTTCGAAGGTTGATCATGAATTTCATTACTATCATCAGAACGAGCCTGAAGTTGTAGATAAACGAACTGAAACTGGAAACAGAATGATATGGAGCTTACCTAAGACTCAGCCTTGAAATACACATTTGCCCTGTTTCTGACGCAGATGCACTGGCTCAAGTTCATCTGCGTCATGGCCTGTAATTGTACTTTCACTTTTGGGTCCTACTACTTAGGGGTTATATTTATTTCATCTCCCCCTTTCCCTCTTTTGGCATGCTCTGCTTCCAGTAATAAGGGCTCCAGGGGGGAAATTTTGATATCATGGGAAACTGTCCATTTTACTTTATTTTGCCAGGCACTATTTAGCCCTGGGCTGGAACTGCCAGGTCAAGGGTGTGCTCAGGCGGAAGAGGAGGGGTTTGGCGTTGACCAGTGAAAAATGTAGGCTCTGTTTACAAATAGCAACCAAGCTCAAAATTTCAACGGGCTTGCTAGGGTTGGATAAATCTTAAAATTTGGGCCACATAACGAGCTTCAATCTGGTATGGGTCTGGGTGAAAGCTAAATCTTTGGGTTCAGAGGGCAGCTCAAAATGTTAATATAGCCCATAGAGGAAAAAA
>JAWQUT010000047.1:2671511-2693522 GCA_033807755.1 Ellobium chinense | reverse complement strand
CTACCCCCCTTCCCCTCCCGAAAAAACAACTTTCCTTCCAACCTTCGAAACTCACGTAAATAATAATTATTTCCATCTTAACAAAAGATCAACCGACATGCGTCACATTAGTTCATTGACGACCCCACAACTCCAACAGCGATTAGGACCAGCTACACCTTAGCCGACGCCATACTATGTTATCGGATGGAAGAAACACTAGGAAACAAAGCATTGAACTTAGTGATAAACACCATAACAACAGACCTGAGATTTTTAACTAAAGCAAACCAAATAACAGAGATGTCTTATTTTCGAGCTCATTTCTCTTACGGACCCTTCTGGCCGAGGTAGGAATGTGCATAATATAGCATACAAACTAAAACTTTTCTTCTCACTTTTATAATCAACTTACCAATTGGCTTGTTCGTTTATTAGATCTATATATACCCTCTGGAGTATCACTCCCCTTTTATGCTCACATACAATTCAATTTTTCAATTCAATATTTTTGTAGGCCGCTGTGGCCAATTCAGCGTATATACAAAACATGTACAGAATACGAATGCTGTACATAGAAATTAAAAACACTTTAAGAGACACTATGAACTCAAATACAGTTGAACATCATGTACACTGATTTCATTGAACCGACTCAGAAATTTGAGTTGTCAGATATCCGAGTTCATGAGATAAACTTTGAAATACAGAACAAGGAAAGTATGGCACTTTGAACATGGCAGACAAGGAATTTGAGAACGTGAGGAGTGAGGTGAAAAATAATGTTCTACTGATACTGAATGGCATGAAAAAAATTCATTTAATTCAAGGTCCAGTAACTTCAAGACTTAAGAAGAAACGGAGATGAAATGTTGGACACATTGAAAAACTCATTTTCATCATTTGTAGAAAGTTTCATTGACCTATGTCTTATACATTAGTCACAGAGGAAAAATATAAAAACTATGTGGCAGGGCCAATACTTACTTTGTAGGATGCACGCTAGATATACAGTATTGTCGTGAGACGTGTTTTTTTTATTTGTTTTAGCTGTGAAATAACCACAGCACGTAAATAATTATTTACAAATTTGGACAAGTCACACACAATATCTATCTATTCATGGCTGCCAAATTTTGATAGCATCTAATCTGAAATATCGAAGTTATCAAACGTCAAACGAAATAATGTGTGTGAGTGTGTGTGTGTGTTTGTTTGTTTGTTTGTTTGTTTGTTTGTTTGTTTGTGTGTGTGTGTGTGTGTGTGTGTGTGTCTGTCTGTCTGTCTGTCTGTGTGTGTATGTAGGGGGAGGCACCCTCCAACATAAACAATACACCCCAACAATTGAAGCAGTAAAAATAATGGTAAAAATATAGAGCAACCAACCTATTAGGAAGAACACTAAATCCTCCGGAAGAGATAATCAAGTGGTACCATGAACAGCAGAGGTTGTCACCAGAAATTATTGAAACAGTAAGTTGACTCTTTAAAGCCTATTAAAAGTTTCCCCCTGCAGTGAGGTTTACTAAAGCTAAACTAGTACTACTATAGAGAGTACTGGCGACCCAATAAACTCAAAATGACTAATCAGAGATGAAGAGGTGCTGGAGTGNAAAAAAACAACAACCGAAAACGCACACGTGTGTAATATATGTATGTAAGAGAGTTAAAAGCTGGGGTAAGGGGATGGGATGGGCTTGGGGAAGGAGGGGAAGGGCTACATGTCTGAAAAACCCCGAGAGCAGAGCCATTCCATGGAGAGTGGAAGGTGATTTCTAATACGTAATCCACCATAACTTTACACCTATTATATTTTAACGTGGATTTGACCCGGCCGAATAGAGTGGCCAAACCTTACATCAGATGTAGTTGAGCGTGGATTTGACTCGATACGGTAGGTTAAGTGAGTGGAGTAGAGTGATCAAATTTAAAGCTAATTGTAGTCTAACCTGCCAAATACCGTAGATTAGTAAGTGGGGCAAAGTGGCCATACTTGTAATTTAACGCGGATTTGACCCGATGCGGTAGGTTAAGTGAGTGGAGTAGAGTGACCAAACTTTACACCTAATGTAGTTTAACGTGGATTGCACCCGATACAGTAGGTTGAATGAGTCGAGCAGGGTGGGCAAACTTTACACCAAATATAATGTAGCGTGAATTTGACCCAACACAGTAGGCTGTATGGACGGAGCAGAGTGGCCAAATTTTACACCAAGTTTAGTTTGGCGTGGAACTGACTCAGTACGGTAAGTTAAGTGAGTGGAACAGCGTGGTCGAATAGTTACCGCATTGCACTGAAGGAGAAAAAGTTGCGGGTTCGATTCCCAACATGCTCATGCTGTAAGTGCCTTGGGGAATCATTTCATACTCCAGATTTACTCAGCCCATCTATCTGTAGAAATTGGTAACTGACTATAGGCAGTGAAAGATAATGTTCAAATGGTGGTGACCAGGGTCTCTAAAATGGCAGCGGCATTAATCCCTAGAAAGGTGATGCAGTTACTGAGTGAAATGGCCTGCTGGGGGGTACAATATGAAGTACGTGGATGGGCATGGTATAGACACAGGACTTACATGAACCTATTTCATTTGGTTCGTTGACACATAGAAGAAAAATAATGTAAGGAATGTTGGTCGTTAAATCATCATTTCTGCTTAATCGCAACTCCTCCGGAATGAGGAAATAGTTCTGATTTGCAGTATCTGCGATTATCCGGGAACTTTTATAAAGAATCTACATTATTATGTTATCTAAAAAAAACAGGGCCAATGAATGTGGTATGTTCCTTGCTAACATCATTTTTTCAAAAAATCGCATCTTCTGTTAATCGCAACTTTTTCACACTCTGAAGGTGTTACGATAAAGCGATTAAGCTAAAATGATTTGTATTAGTTGTATGTACAAATAATAATAATAATAATATTGAGTTTATAAGTCTCGTATCAAGGCTAGTCCCTTCTCTCATGACTTCGTATAATTATAACCCCATCAGGCCAGATTAAACAAGGACATTCTCAACTAATCATTAGCTATGTTTTTCGAAATAACTGCATAGACACGTGCTATGGAACGTCCCCAAGCACGAGTCGAAAGAGTAAACCACATAAATGACATAAAAAGGCAAAGAAAAAAAAAGGAAAACGGAAAAAAAGGGGCAAGCGAATGAGTGAAAAACAACAGAGCACCCTGGCATTTATGGTGCATACTAAGGGCATATAGGCTACCGGGAAGGCAGGCCAGGCCTTAAAAAGTAGGTCAAGTCTGAGTCGTGACCCAAATAGTTCATCACATTATCTCCCCCACTCGTTTCCTCATGTCGTCGCCATAGAACCCTCCCCTCTTGTTTAACTTTTTTTTTTTTGTTTCGTTGCTTTTCTTTTCCTCCCCCGCGCATTTCGTTCGCTCCGTAGCATGTTCCCGTTGTTGTTTTAACCTCCTCCTCGAACCTCCCCAACTGCAGCTCGACCTGACACCTCACCCTCTCCCTTCCCCCTCCCCCCCCCCCCNCTCTCCCCGTCCTGCACTGGCCCCATTTTTGACAAGATCCTCGATTTTTTTTTGGTTTTGGCTTTTTGGGTCGCCTTGTCTTTCCTCCTTAACAAGAGAAGGTTTGCATTACTTACCTTTACATATTTTTTGCCCCCAAAGATCTTCTTACATGAACCGGAAGCGTTTACAAAGAATAAGGTCGCGGGGCTGAAAGTGAATACTGTTTGTGCTTGCACTAAAATCTGTTAATCAGGCAGGCAGAAATTTCTTTAAAAAGTAGTTTCATATATATGTATAAAAGTCTTTCGAACTGCATATAAAACAGTAATAATAAACTAATAGTAAAGGGGTGCTAAAATTCAAAACAGAGGTTTGAAAAATTAGTAAGTGAGTAATTTTTGAAAACTCGCATTGATATTTTAGTACTCCTTTACTTTATTACTACCTCTATTAGTGAAGTTCGATGGGCATCTATCTATCTATCTATCTATCTATCTATCTATCTATCTATCTATCTATCTATCTATCTATCTATCTGTCTGTCTGTCTGTCTGTCTGTCTGTCTGTCTGTCTGTCTGTCTGTCTGTCTGTCTGTCTGTCTGTCTACATAATATAGTAACACAAATATAATACATAATACAACATCCACAAAATCCTGCACTATCTGAAATTTGTATTACTCTCCTCTTTGTTTAACGTTAGCTTATTTTCACTGATGTGCAGTTTCGTAGACATTTGTCAAACTACACTGTAAAGGTGTCTTAAAAGAAGCCAAAATTTGTGTACGTTATTATTTTATTATATTATCATTTTATATCTTATTATAGTAACATTGAACACAATATTTAACTGTAATCATTACTTTGTTTTATATCAAAGTATCTTGTAAGTTCCTCATCAAGAAAGAAAAATCAGAAAATTCCTCTCATACTATCACACGTAGATATCTAAGAGACACGAGTGGAATCTGCGGCCGTATGCATAACCCATACGTTAGTTAACGTTGTGCGTTAATTGCAGTGAATACTACTGATGTTTTGGGAGTTTCCCGTGGTTACCGCAATGCGTTAATCCACGGAAGGATTATAAATGCATACGGCCACTGGTAACAAATAACTGGCACTATCGCAATTGACAGTTGTCCTGAAATCATCACTCTGAAGGGAGAAGAATGCACCATTCAGCACTTTGTGTGTAATTTTGCATGGTAATCAACACAATTACGGTGATTAGTCGTGCACCATGTTATCTACTTTACAACTTCTGGAAAAGGGTAGTGCCTCCCGTCAACCCAAATGCATCAATGCCTGTGCCAAAATGTTGTATCTTGTACTAAATGATGATCTTGTAGCGTGTTCATGAACATTTGGGTGGAAAAGGGAGAGGGGAAGGAGAAGCCTCATAATGGAAGCAAATATGTTCCGTATACTTGTTGCAAATACAACTTTGATTCAAATAAATAAAAAGAAAATGGAAAACAATTAAAGAAAAATACATAATAATGCTGAATACAAAATAATAGAATAATTTATCAATGAATTAATTAAAGATCGAAACCAGGCATTTGCACGTAAATGGGAAAGGCAGAAATTAACATAAAATACATGATAAATGAAAATAGCACTTGAACAAATACCAAGATACCTATACCGTCTTTAACGACTCGTTTTTAAAGTACTATTTGAATGAGACCTGCCTGAAAGAGCACCATTAGCAGAAGAACAGTATCATTGATCTCTGCGTTGTCAGCTGGGAGCGGACCTATGAACTACTTTTAATAACGTGAAACCGAAGGTGACGTAAATATGGAAAATCTATATTTAGTCATAAGAGGAATACCAAACCCGAGTCAGTGCATTTGTGTTAAGAAAAGATCCATGTGACGAGTTGGACTGGCTTGTTCTGCAGAAATATTAGAGAGCTTACAGTTTCAAGTTCGCATCTCTCTTTAGTGGACCGTTATGGCAGAGGCAGGCATACACATAATGGTACTTCCAGGTGTTAGGATCATATTACACGCTACGAATTAAATACTGTATGGCATTTACTTTTTCTTTACTTTTAGTTTGTAACGACCAATAATATCGTAACCACAGGAAATGCCATAAACGCATGCCTGCCGCTGCCATAACGGTCTGTATGAGATCCGAACTTGAAAACAAAAGCTCTTTACATGGGAGAAGAATGAATTAAAATGAACTGTTTTGAGACTCAGTACTCCTTAATTTCTAGTAAGACAAAGAGAAAACAAAGAAAATGCTCCTGAATCTTGGTCCCTTTAGTGTGCCTTGGTGTACACCCTTGACACAAGACATGGAAGATTGCACGCCAAAGTGCAAAATGGTGTATTAGTTATGATGATGTATTTCCCTTAGCACGTTACCCGTTACGCTCAAATCCGGAAACGCTGCATAAACCTCAAAGCGATTCGGAAGGGTGGGGGTGGAAGTTGGGGTTGAGGGGGAAGGGATGGAAGGATTCCTTTCCACTTCCTTTATCCGTTCTCCCTACGAAGTTTCTTCCATGTAGGTTACGTATAAGCATGTTCTATCTTCCTCACCTCGTTCCTGCCCTTCATTTCTTTCAAGCCTATCTGCCCGCTTACCTGTGTTGAACCCAGCATGTTAGTCCAGGATGCCTCACTGGTATCTGCACAATATTTATTCTAGTAAAAAACACTTTTCACGGTAGCAGATGTTCCATTTAACCCCGCAGAAAGGAAAGAAAAAAGTATAAAAATAGAAAGAAAAAGAAAAGTTCCGCACCTATTTTCGAAAAACTGACTTCGCACCCCATCCCTTGTTTTCGTCATCCTTTGTGCGTGTGGAACGAGCGTAGATGACGTAGAGAGAGGGTGGGTGGGAGAATGTGAGGTTGGGAGGTAGGGGGTGGTGAGCAGGAAAGGGCAGGTAATACTCGGTATTTTTGTAGAGTGCTCTCCCGGTAAAAAGGAGAAAAGATAATCTGTGCCAGGTTGCCGAGAGACATTAATGGGACCGTCATTCATTACCTCTGCTTGCAACCGCCTCGCTCCTTCCTCCCATAACCCCCCCCNCTCCCACTCTTTGCCAGATTATAACTTTAACTAGGATCAAGAGCACAAAACTAATATTCAAAAACCTCAGCAGATCTAGACAATTGTGTGGGTGCATGGGAAAACCCTGGCACATCTTTCCAGATATGAAAATTAAGTTATTGATAATATATTAATCCCCATTCATTTCTGAAAAGTTTGCACTTTATTTGACGTCAATATCTTTATTAATTTCAAAGTTATGGACAACTTTGTAAACTTACCGTTCCTATGTTTGAGAAAACTGAGATTAAAGTATTTTTAACCATGCCTTTGGGCGAAAGGTGCTTCATTAAAACACTGAAAAAAACAACATTTAAATCTTATTTTCATTAATAAAATTTACATGGAATGGAAGATACAGGAATGAACTCTCTGATTCCGCAGAAATCTCAGTTCGGCCCAGAAAGTCGAAATCCGACTTATCAAAGCCCAAGCTCAAAAGTACCCATCGTGAGATCCAGCAGGTTTTCCCATGCGGCCACACACTTTCCACTTTTGACCCATATTGTTATGAGGACTTCCTAGTTACGCTTGGGTTAGAGTTAGGGGCAGGATTATAGAAGAGATAACACTCTTGGCAGAGTCTCTGGATATTGGCTACGGACTCTTTTTTGGGTCCTCCTTTGTCTGTGACTCTCACCTCTATCCCTATCCCCTCCTCTCACCCACGCACACCTAGGGAAAATCCCAGATTATTGCCAGGATTTCCCATACATTACCGAGACCATCCCGTATTTAGACATTATTATCTTGCAAATTTCCACCCATGTTCCCAAATTGTCGTCTCTTTTCCCCCTCATCCCAACACTCCTCCTACCCCTAAAAAAAAAAACCAACAAAAACAACAAACGCCACATGCTCATGCAGGCACCAGCTACTGTATAGTATAGTCTAGTTCTAGAAAACATGCGTACATGTCCTCCCAAATTGTTTGCTCAACAGCGAATCCTATCCAATTATTATTCAAGTACATATTGAACACGTGGCTTGGGCTCATTTCTTACTCACTCAGGCCTGCCCCGTCACTTGCGAACTCACCACATCCACTTCAAAGACCTCAAGAACTCTCACTCTCCAAAGGAGGTCAAGCCAGCGTCTGTTGGCAGGTTGAACATAAGGTGTCCGCCATTTTGACAGAGAATCTGCCAGGACGAAAGAACATAAAAAATGATGTTGACGTTTGTCAGCAAATAAGGACGAAGACAATAACCCTATGACGCCACCAAAGATGCCCTGCTTTGTGTCAGATAATAAGAATAAAAGATAAAATCAACCTTTAGTTTCCCTGAAGGGAATATATTGTATGATGCCTTACAATGTTATACATTTCATTCATGATAATCCATGTATATACAACGGTGCATATAACACACAATACTACAACTTTATCACAAATATAAAGTCTATAACACAGTCATTGTTAGTCGCCGCAGAGCAGCGCTCTGATTCCCCTTGGCTCGAATGCCAGGTACTCATTCACACCTGAAACGAATAGGAGTTTAATGTCTTTCTCAAGGTACCACAACGTAAACTTTCGACCCAGGAAACAAACCTAAAAACACAATACCTTACAAACTTCAGGCACGCTACAGATAAATAAAAGGAAGAAATAAAAGAAGACTAATGACGTCATCATGCCCGCCATTTTGTCAGAGGAAACGGTAAGTGCATGTGAGTGAGGAGCCTCTTTAAGGGCAAACTAATATGACATCACACTATTTAGAACTGCTGTTTCCCCTATCTCTCACATCCTAAACATTTTTAGGGTACCAACCATTCTTCAACAAAAAGGGGCAAAAAAACGGGGCAAAAAAAAAAAAAAAAGCAAGGAAGGGGGAAGGATTCCATTGTCATTGCACTCAAGAGACTCTCTTTGAACTCTTGTCCGTTCTCGTTCTTTCTCTCTCTGATCCAAAAACAATCTACCCATCCTTCTCACCCTTCTCAAAAAAAAAACAACAACCCAAAAAAACCCAAAATTTGACGCAACAGACTTTATTGAAACCTAGCATCCTTGTTGGCATCACTTCATCGCATGGAAACAGCTGTGGTTCTAACGAAGCTGCAATCATACAAGGCCTATTTTATATATTATAGAAACAATATTCTGTTATCTGATTTAATGATAGTTGTTATTACACAGACCAATAACAGACCAGTTAAAAAGAACAATACCACATTTTACATGCTTGAACAGAGAAGTCGATATAGAAATGAACTTAACAGGAAAACAAAGAGAGAGTGTGGAAAATGGCAGAAACTGCATGGAAATAGCAGAGACATGAGACATGATATCAAAAGGCATGATCAGTAGTCAAGCATAGAATTTATTAAGGTGCTCGGAGCAAAATTTAAAATACACACACACACACACACACACACACACACACACACACACACACACACACACACACACACACACACACACACACACACACACACATATATATACTTATATCATACAATTTCGATAACATTTTTGATGTAGATTGTGTTTTCGAATTTTCAGTTCCCAATGACCGCTTTGAGAGAAATAAAGCTACTTCAAGTCTTGAAGCACGAAAACATTGTGAATCTGCTTGAAGTCTGTACAGGACAAGGTAAGTTACATTTTTGTTTGTTTGTTTGTTTGTTTTATTGTTACAATGTGCAGGAAATGTTGGATTTATCATCAAATGAGCCTACATTTAACCATTGTCCAAGGTTTCTTTGTTATGGCTTNAGATGTGTATAAGAGACAGCCCTACCACTCTCGTTCCCTCACAGGGGATTGTCCAGAGACCTTTTGCTCTCCCCGAAAGTTTGTAGGTCAAGTTCTGCGCATGTCCGGGGCTATTGTTACACACTGTGGCACGGGTGCCGTCATTTACGGAAACTCCATTACTGTAAAACCGCTGCTTTCCAGTTCCATTTCATTCGAATATAGAAGCTGGAACTGTTTACTTGAAAAAAATAATAAGATAAAATATACTGTACAAATGGTGGTGTTTTTTTCTTTCGCGAGGAAATAATTTTCATGGACTTTGGGAGATGAACTTATCTTGCGAAAATTACTTCCCTCGAAAAAAAAGTTCCTTTCAAAGGGGTCATAAAGGCAATGCCCAGCTAACACTAATATTAATTATATGCACCTATAGTACATAGGAGGCACGACAGCTTTTCCTCTTGTTTGTATTAATCAGCCCGTCTTTGGTGTCGGCCTAGTCTCTTAGTACACGAAGTCTATAGAGAGGAAGAAGTCCTGATAGTCATTCAGGGTTACTCTAGCCTTCTGTGCTCCTACATACATTAGAAGAAAATTAGATCCTACCGAAAAGCCTTTTACGAAATATTAGATTTCGCGCAAAAATAATCTACTGTAAATAAATGAATATAACACAAAGAAAAGATTAATAAATCAATAAAATATAACACGGTACTGTACATAATATGGCAAAGTACTTTATCATAATTCAAGTAGGCAAAAGATTTCGATCTTTTGTTCAGTCTTCAAATTAATCAGAAGCGAACTCATAAGTTGTGACACTTTTCGCCTCTCGTATTCCTCCTTACCCTCCTCGTGTCCACCTATATGCAATGGGGTAGGGCCGGAGACGCACTATGTGAAGTTATAACTAATAAAACTTGCAAGGTTCTTTGATAATTTTACAAGATTAGTTACCCATTCAGAGTAGTCATGGCTGATGCGGACATTTTTAATACGGACACACAGTTTATTGTAGAGACAATAAAAAACTTATTATATATGCCAGACACATCGGAATGCAAAAAAAAAAAAAAATGAAAGCCATAAATACAATGAAAAAGGAGATAGATTCACTTAATCAAAACTGCCAAATAAATGCTATCAAAATCGCACAGAGCATAAACCTGTTAAGCCGATTTCATTTGATTCAAATCTAAGCAGATTATATTTTACTGGACATGAAATTCTGGTTAATCTAAGATTTACAACAAAGCGAGAGGAAAAACCAAGCACGCTATTCACTGATTTGTACAAGTGCAATATCATGTCACGCGTGAGGGGAGTTTTACAGTACCCTAACTTCCTTTTAACCAATTTTTAAGTGGCAATAACAGGGATTGGTCCTCAATTTCATCTAATTCGAGGGCCAGGTTGCTCGTGGCAGTGTCTCGTGTCTCGTCATGGGATCCCCAGGATCTGAACCCGACCCCTTCCGAACCCCAAATCTGACAAGAATGGAACTCCCCCTTTCTTCATTACTTTCTCCTGTCTTTTATTAGTATTCCGTCACTCACAAAACACCACGCTGGGTCCGGTCCTCGTTTTGCCGTCGGTGCGGAAGAAGCCACGGAGGTTGTACAAGAGATGTTGGACAATAGAGAAAATGAAATAATAAAAAAGAAAGGGTTAATAGGATGGTACTCGTTGTCCAATGTCAACCTGATTTCATTTTAACCCTTGTTACGCGGCCACCTCTTGGTATTGTGTTTTGGGTATTGTGCGCAATTGGTAACCTGAACTGCAAACAGTTGGTTTGGAAACTACTGGGTGAAGAGGTCAGAATGAGGATCAGTCGTTGACCTGCAGGAGTGAGAGGTTGGTTGATGGGCAGAGGGAGGGGGTGAGAGGTTGAGGTAGCCCTTACAGTCTGCCACGTGCTGTACACGATTTATCCGTTTATGGCTATTCATAATTGCTTCTTAATTTCATAGTATACAAATACATAATGTGGGCCTATGGTGACAGCAAATAACGCCAAAGCACCACCACCACCACCACCACCACCATCACTACCACAGCTTGAGAAATATTAATTCAGCACTGAACAAAAATAAATACGTAAAAGAGAATTATAAGAATTTAATACAATTAAAGCATATAAACTTTCGGACAATAATCCTTCACCCTAGCCACCATTGCTTCCATCACCGCCACCACCAATATCATCATGATAATTATGATAAAAACAAGATATACAACCTATCAACAATCATCATTATCATCATCATCACCATGATCATCATTAGTAAAATAGAGAAATTAAAATATCTACGTTCATTTATTTTTTTTTCGTAGATAGGTAAAAAATGTTGCTGAGCTTTATCAAATACGAACATCTTACCGTTTGGCTGTCCGGCCAAAATACTCTTCATGACATGGTCTGGCGGCACAACCGAAAACTCTCTGTCCAGTCAAAATATTCTCCATGGAGTAATCGGGCTGTCCTGCTAAAATACTCTACGTAGGGTAATTTGGCTGTCCAGGTACTGGCTGTCCAGCTAAAATACTCTCCAAGAGGTAGGGAGGCTGTCCAGTTAAATACTCTCTATGAGGTAGTCTGGCTGTACTGCCAATTCTCTCCATAGGATACTCTGGCCAGCCAATATATTCTCCATAGGGTAGTTTGGTTGTTCGGCCAAAATACTCTCCGCGGGAATAGTCTGGCTGTCCAGCTAAAATACTCTCTACAAGATGATCTGGCTATTGTGCCAAAATACCTCTTTAAAAAAAACCAGCGACAGAAAAGCAGGTAACCGAGCAATGGTTCAGCTACAGTAAATGCACTCTAACTCTAGAAATGACCTCTATAAATGACCAAGTCCCCTGTTGGAAACCCATAGTCCGAGGACACCTAGGTCAAAAGAGTGCGATCCCAAAGTGTAATACCTATAGGGGGACATAACTCCTCATCAGATTTATTGTGTCCCCTTGGGCAGTTCTGAACAAGCCTTGTTGCACAACCACCACACACCAGCTGCCATTCCGTGCAATCTTGCAAGAGACCGGGACACTCGTCCCTTACGAACAAAAATGTCAGATGTACTTCTGATGCATTTGTCAGATGCGTGTACCACGATATTGCTATCAAGTGAAGACACCCAATCCATCATCACTGACGGTTGTGGATTGCGGATTCTTTGCCTTTGGCTACACCAGAGCAATGTCATGAGGTTTGTGCACCACTGCTGTAACTGCACGGAAGCTTCACCGGGTCGTGTCAACAATCTGGAGCACTTTTTCCACTCATTGCAGTTGCCCTTTCCGAAAAGCTCAAAAAAGCTTTTCACGTGGCTAAACTAGGTCAGCTGACGCCCCCGCCCCCTTTCATTTACTTCGCAGCTCTGTTCTTTCAATCGCAGCGCTTGTTTACCAATAACTATAAGCAAGTTCAAGTTCAAGTTCAAATCTTTAATAGGCATACCCCACTTTGCTTCACACCTACACAGTGATAATCATTTCAGAATAACATTTCCAAGAAAACACATTAAGTACATTAGCCGAGAGAAAAGAAGAAAAAAAACTGCCTTACTTAGTCATTCATGCGTTCGAGCCTCAAGCCATGGACCACTCTCAGTTAATATATTATATGCACGGTCATCTATATAGGAATCTATATTGCAAGCCATGTCTACATTAATAATTCTATTTCTTCCGCATTCTACTTTAGAGGAATATGATTGGCTGATATGATCTGTTACGTTGGTTTTTATTGGCCGATGCATCTTTTATTTTCAGAAGCGAGATTTTGAAGACATAGTTATATTATTGTTTTGCTTATACCGAATGTGAGCTTAGTTGAAGTTGACTATTTATGGAAAATTGGCAAATGCGGGGTTTTTTTTTTTTTGCAGGCTGGCTGATTCAGAAAAGGTGAATTGAGTTTTCGTTTTAGAATCTAAGAAAGCGGAAGAAGTGACTGTTGGAGTTGTGACTTGCGATGCCCGGATGGGCGTGCTTGAATAAGAACTGCGAGGGGTTTATGCCACACAGCGTCACAAGTGATGTTTAAGCAACGCGAGGGGGCGCTCTAAAAGCATCGTAATTTTTATACAGTTCGTTAAAATGAAGTAAGATTGTTTATGGTGTGGCTGATATCGTATAAGCAATGTGTTTGTGTTACTTTTTAATGTGCCTTTTCAGCGAAGTAATAGCTATATCGGACACCAAGCTTAGATCCTCGCCACGCCTCCAGCAAAAGGGTTTTTCTATAAATTTCGCAAAAAAACCAAACCCAAAATACCCTAGTAGTTACTGCCAGTTGATGATTCAAACCCGCACCATGAGGCAAGCTGTCTCCCTCTCGGCTAGGCTGCTATATTACAATTGAGATAAAAATATGCTCAGTTTCGATTTGAATAAACCTGCAAGGCATTTTGGCCTCCATCAATATTAATGTCCATTAAGAAGCGCCAGGACATGCAGACAGACAGACAGACAGACAGACAGGCAAGCAGACAGGCAGGCAGACAGAAAGACAGGCAAGCAGGCGGGTAAACAGATAAATTGACAGACAGACAATATCATTCACAAGCGCGCGCTCACACACACACACACACACACACACACACACACATCTATAACAGCACTCCAGCCGCTGCTCCACCACCAGTCATAATAAATATCGATTTATGCATGCCTTAAGTACCTAACGTACACCCAACTAAAAAACATCGACCCGACCCATGAAACACTATACGACTGGACCCTCAACAAAGTCAATCTGCAATGCAAAACTGTACAGCTAACCGTTCCCTGCTACCGTCATCTGCAATGCAAAAACAACGTTAGTCCTGGCAAAGTGGACACCAAGCATTTGTCATGCAAAATGGTATCAAATAACCACTACTCGGCGTTAATTGACACATGATAATGTTCCTAGGTTAGTCATTTGCTTTTGCTGGTTGATATTTGCCCATGATTTTTGCATTTATACATACGTTCATTAATGTAGAAACGTTTGCTTTTTTAGTGTACACATTCAAATATGGGCAGGCTGGTGTGCTGGATTGGAGAGCTATGTTAGGACAAAAGACAGTTCGGTATATCCGGTTGCTGTAGATTCTGTGGAGCACGCTTAATACGGACACGTTTAATACGTAAACACGGATGTTGAGTACAGTATTTTTGGTCCTGATTTTTTTGCTTTTCGAAGGGTCTTTCAAAAATAGTCACCCCGAATTCCAATTCGGTTTCCAATTTTTCAGTAGGCTGGTTTTGACTGTGTGCTAATACGTACATAGACCTAACACACTTTATATTTTTTTTTTATCTACAAGGCTCAAATTGTACCTGAAACTTTAAAATTGAATGCTTTATTTCGATCACAGGTCATTTTACATATTTCTACTCCCTGACACTGGCTGACAGGACCACTCCAAAAAAAAGTGAGATTTTATATATTAGCGGATTAACTGGGTTGTATAAAATGAGTGATCTGACTTTTTAATAGATGCCTGAAAGCTTCACAGGCAGTACATCAGGACGTCTCCGTCTAGAGCTTTGTCTAGGTTTAAGAGCAGGGTTAAGAGAGGGTTGATGGAAAAAGAAAAGGGCAAACCTGAAACAGTGCCTCGACATTGTCATTGCCACCAATCCCTCACATGTGTGCTTTCTTTTTCCTAATCATGCCCCTAACCCTACACCAAGCAATGGGCGGGAATGTCCTATGATACTGCGCATGACGGAAGTCAGACAGTCCGCTGTGCGTGGTGCCAGCGTAAAGACGCCTAAAGACGCCTTAGGTTAAAATTTAGGCTTATGCATGATTTAAGGGTATAGCAAGGGACTTTCCTAAGGGCCCAATAGTCCCTGCGATGGGACCCCCAGAAGTTTGGCTAGAAAGTCGAGAAACTAACACACTTCCATTGAATCATCTTTCTCCAATCGTAAAGGACGTTAATTCCGGAAAAAAAAAACACTTTGGGCGAAAAAGTCTACTGATCGTTTTCTGCTATTAGGATTTGTAATCTGAGCACCAACTGTGAACTTACTATTAGCTGCAGAGGCCTGTGCTTGTACATAAATATGCTCTAGGATGTCATGAACACTTTTCAAGCACTTTCAAAGTGATGATATTTAAACTATAACATCAGGAACGTCTTGACTTTAACAAAGATAGAGAACAAACTGCCCATATTTTCTAGCACTTTCAAAGTGATGATATTTAAACTATAACATCGGGAACGTCTTGAATTTAACAAATATAGAGAACAAACTACCCCATATACAAGTTATCGTTGCCATTATCGCCTTTTACGCACACCAATTTCAAAGAGTTGATCTGCATTTCTCTGCCACATGTGGAGTGCCAAATTTCGGACGACAGGGCTATGTATCTCTGGGAACCTTTAGGGCTGAATTCTGTTGCATCAGATTTGAAATAGATATGCTGTAAATATGTAAAGCTACAGTAGATATAGAAAACAAAACGTGGGGTCTACCTGAACATCTGAAGCCCCACCTAGGATTGAAGGGAGTTTACAGTATTTCAGTAAAAATATCCGTTGAAACGTACCAACTGGTGAAAGGGTTGGCATGCCATATGCATAGTAACCCTATATTTCCAGTTTGCTACTGTTTGTGTTAATGCTCAATATAACATCCATCCCTTTTTTTTGCTGAGTATGAGATTCACGGTCTGCAAATTATATATTATTACATGAGGAGGCCACTTACACAATCTGCTAAGTCAAGTTTCGATGAAAAATGAGTTGTTACCTTTGGCTGATAAGAATATCAGGTGTTCCCTTCATTACTATTAATATTGTGGCCAATCCCACTAAGTCAGCACATCGCATGGACGGAAAAAAAAAGCATAACGCAAAACCTGCAAAGTTTTCTTGGAAAACACTATCAAATTCTGCGAAATCACCAACCAACCTCAAGTGACTGACAAGGTTTTGCAAGTGATCTCCTGACATATTCTTATTACATTATTTCAGTAATTATAGGCCCTTTTTTATAGTACGGGTAGTCATTAACCCTCTAAGACCCAAGATTAAACATATTGTTAGAAAATACATTTTTCTATGTATTTGGTAAAAATTGCGTATGGCTAGGATGAACACAGAGCCAGGGAAATTTAACTTTTAAGTGCATTTGTCAAGATGAGGTCAATGATGATATAATATATATTATGGTACACTGCTTCTTTGAGGAATCCCGTTTCATTAATGGCATAACATAATAGGATACATTCTTAGAACTCCTGTGCCAAATATGGCACAATGGGTCCTAGAGGGTTAAAGCCTCCATACACAGACTTCCTAACTATGTGAAAAATATTCGTGGGTCCAGATCATTACAATAAGTATGGCTTGTTTTTCTATTTGCTGAGTATGAGATTCAAAGTCTGCGTGTTATACACGTATGTAAATATAGACCCTTTAACATAGCACATGTTGTCATTAAAACCTTCATGCACAGGCTTCTAACAATGTGTAAAGTGGTGAGCAAATGTAAGTTATAGACTACTCTCAGTTAGTATGCCTGCACAGTCATCGGACATTGCAAGCCTCAACTCTGACAATCATTACCTCCGCTTTTTACGTTTCCATTCTCACAGGGGTATGAATGGCTGGTATGGTTGTTTCCATATCCATGTTTTCTGATGTTTGAAAAGTGGTGGACAAATGTAAACAATAGTACCTTATTTTATGTTGTCATCATTTTGAGNAGGAAGAGAGAGAGAGAGAGAGTGAGTGAGAGAGAGGTAGGGTGAGAGAGAAAAAGATGGGAGAGATTAGGGGAGAGGAGAGAGAATAGAAAGAGATTATTATTTTTTTTTTTGATAATTCTGTACTTGTAGACACCAAAAGCTTACAAACCAATCTTTCATCCCTAGTGCAAAAACCTCGTATAAATATCAAAGTGCAGTATTTTTGAAGAACTAATCTAAGTTGACAATTTTCATTCCTGATGAATAATGCCAGCTGTAGTCAAAAGGGAAATGGATACATAATACTCTATCAGTAATTTGTATGGATCAAGAGTTCACAAAATGTTGCTGTAAGCCGCGACAGGTCGATGTACAAGCATAGGTCATACAGCGGTCATGTATTTACATACGGGCATTACGGATGTGCTGTAATTTGATTGGTGAATTTGTGGCCATGTGACTATGGAAACGTGAGACTGCGAGTGAAACATAATTGCTTCTACTGCATGTTAAAGCGTTAAAACCTATCTAGCCTTGGGAAGAACCAAACGGCGGATGGAAGCTACTTTTATTAGCATGAATCTTTGTGAATCTTAAAGCGCGTGGAGACGCGTTGTTTGAGATTAGAGTAGCTGAAATGTTTAAAGTAAAAAGCAGTCTGATCGACAACGTGGACATTCTGGCGTCACCTGGAAGGATTCTGCTGACAGACAAGCCTGGAGGGCTCAGGTGTCAGGGATCATGAATAATGACATGGTCGATTTAATTTTGTTGAAAGCACTACCACTGGCTTTGAGAGGAGAGGAGAGAAGATGAGATGAGAGGAGAAGAGGAGGAAGAGGAGGAGGAGGAGAAAGAGGAGGAAGAGGAGGGGGAGGACAAAAACAGTGACGACGACGATGAGAAGGAGGAAACACTACTACTACCTACCAAGACTGTCAGAATGGGCAAGTGTAAGGGTAAAGGAAGAAGAGTCAAGTGTGCAGGAAGTTCAAGGAGAATACTCAATCAGACAACAACAGGAACGACCAGAAGGTAGACTCTTCACTGAGTTTTGCATGGAAGGGTTGGGGGGTGGGAGGAGGGGGGAATGGAGCACATGCAGAGCTGTCCAGAATGCAATGATGTTATTTACGTCAACAAGTAAACAAGGAAACAATTAAACAAATTACGAGCACGGAAAAAAAGGTAATTAATCGAAATACATACAGCAGTCATAATGCTGTCTTTCAGAAATCAATATTGTACATCTATTATAATAATATGTGCTTTATCATAAACACAAGACACTGGTAACCTTGAAATGGTAGGTTGGTCCCGAAAAATAGAACTGTATATAAAAAAGACAAAAACTATTTTTGGGGTGTTCCCAATCACCATTTCCTTGAATTAAAAGATAGGTTGTGACCAGGAAAATGGTTACGAGGAAAGCGTTTTTATTCTCATTCCTACTGTTATGCGATAGTATGCAGGCTTACACATCTTGGTGCGTTCTGCAAACGTCTAAGTATTGTAATACTAAATCATATGAGGGATTATTCCATTCAAAAGTAAGTTGAACAATGGTGTATGATCAGTGAACTCAAGCGCAACAACAACAACAGCAGCAGCAGCAGCGGCAGCGGCAGCAGCAGCAGCAGCAGCAGCAGCAGCAGCAGCAGCAGCAGCAGCAGCAGCAATAGCAACAGCAGCAGCAGCAGCAGCAGCAGCAGCAGCAACAACAACAACAAGCTTGACTAATCTAAATAGCATTCAAGCCTTCACAGGGACAGCACTGTGGATTGTGAATACAGATTAAAGTTTCCTATTGCCGTAATTTTATTAAATCATAGAAAAATTTTTCTTGTTCCGTAAGAGAGATTTCTTAATTCTAAATAAAGGACATCTTCTTTCTATAGACAGCTCAATTAGACTGTGATCGCGTTGGCTAGTCGACAAACGCGGCCGACATTATCTTAAGTTATACAATGTGACTGGCAAGGTTGCATGAGAGGCAGTTTTTTTTTAAACCCTTACAGCGATCATCGTACGATACCGTGTGTTCCAGTCCCAGGCCCTTACAGATAACTGCACGACATCGTGTATTCATTCTTATATCCCCTGATGATAAATGCAGATTGTTTATCACAGGTGACCACTTTGGCCCCAGTACAGCATGCTGGTAAGGGTTAACTTCAAACTTCAGTTTTGTCCGTTCTGTAGATACATGTAGTTGTATTCTGTAGTCGGTCTCTGATATTTTAGTTCTGTAGTCGGTCCCTCATATTTTAATTCAGTAGTCGGTCCCTGATATTTTAATTCAGTAGTCGGTCTCTGATATTTTAATTCTATAGTCGGTCCCTCATATTTTAATTCAGTAGTCGGTCCCTGATATTTTAATTCTGTAATCGGTCCTAATATTTTAATTCTGTAGTCGGTCCCTGATATTTTAATTCTGTGGCTGGTCTCCTCTATGTTCAATCAATATTCAAACCAGTTAATGAATTTCTATTTTCAACCGTGGAATAGGACATGAAGGAGGTTTCACTATCGCAGGACAGACTGGGTGTTTTATAGGACTTCGCCAAGAGCCAGATTAAGTAAGTCGTTGTGACAGTCAGTCTGGCTATGGCGTTAGAGGGTTTTGGTCAGTTGGTCACTACGGGTCTTCTTGCTGTCCATGATACTGGTTATTGTCTCTCATGCTGCCCCAATTCCAACTTTCGAGCCAGTCTGTATTTCAGTGATCAGCACAGTGTAGCGTGACCTTTTCGTCCGGGCCGTGAATTTATTATCTGCAATACTCTTGAGCATATTGTACCTTCATAAATCAAATGAATCTTACATTGAAATGAAGTCGGAATAAGAGAAGGCATGGGAATAATATCGCAAAAATTACGACTAGACTATTCTCTTTTTATGTTCCTCATCCAGCCATTAGATGGGGAAAAAAATACCCGAAGTATGGGTCAAACACGAAAATCTTGGTTTTCAAGAACATTGAGCTACTGAGCCGTTGACGTCAATAGAGCCAGCAAACTAGACTACTGCGTGACATGTCGCAGCTACCATTTTATTCATCCTTTACACATGTATATTATAACAGCAGATTCGCATCCAGGCAGGCCAATATTCAGTAGTCACTTTTCACTTGCGCAGAGGGTCAAAAGCTATTTGGCACCAAGAATGCCTTCGTCGTTGGATTAAAAAATGTGTGGGGGATGATACAGCTCTATAGCAGTTCCCCAATAGAGCAAGACACTAAGTTTACTTTGGCTTTGCTTAATCTATCACATGGCCTGTCTTCTTTTGTCTGGGCACATTGAGGGCTGCTTCTTAGGTGTTGGCTGCTGACTGGACTTGCACATGGATAGAGAACTCGGATATGTCACGGGCTTCTTTAGATTCACTCTCCTTCAAGCAATTTTTTTTTTTTATTGCCTTAGAGTTTAAGCTTTCATTGCAGTCTTAGATTGGGAGAGTGAGGAGGCGAATATACAACTTTTGGCTTTAGGGTCATGACGTCATACAGAAGTATAAAGCTTTTTATCAAGGTCGTGCATGCCCGTGGTGCATGACCATCAACCAATCACTGACTGAATACTGCATTGTTTTCCAACCAGTGTCAAACCTCTCTACGAATCAGCATGTGATGCCGACTCGCATTATCAACCATGAGCGTGACCTGTAAAAAGTCTTTTTGTTTCAAACTCTTCTTTTTCCTCATTTCTTGTCCAGCTTTCTCTGTCTCTTTTCTTTTCTGCTAGTTCTGTCTTATTCCATGCCCAGCACTCTTTGCAGCTTCCTCTTCTGTCTGTCTGTCTCTTTTTTGTTCTTTCCCTTCCTCTATCTCTTTCTCTCTATCCCCTCCTCTCTCTCTCTCTCTCTCTCTCTCTCTCTCTCTCTCTCTCTGCTCCTCTGTTCTTACTTTTCCACAGTCTCGGAGCCAGCCGTTATTTGTCAGTCGTCTGTCAGGTTCGATGAGCTGCAGTCCTATATTGATCTCCAGTCAGACTTTCACTAACCGTGAGTAACTTGTTGTTGGTGTCGTTGGGGGTGAGCAGTTAGAAGGAAGGTTGGGGGAGGGGGTGGGAGGAGACTGCATAACCGGCGACTGATCTGATGTGCCAGAAAGTGCATGCATCAAGGCGTGAGTGAGGAGGATGGGAGTGTGAATGTCTGATGGGTAATGAGGGATGGAGGGTGGTGTGTGTGTGTGTGTGTGTGTGTATGTGTGTGTGTGTATGTGTGTGTGTGTGTGTGTGTGTGTGTGTGTGTTTGTGTGTGTGTGAGAGGGAGACAGAGAGAAAGAGAAAGATAAAAAAGAGAGAGAGAGAAAGAGAGAGAGAGAGAGAGAGAGAGAGAAATAGAGTATGTATATGTGTGTTGTGTGTGTATGTGGGTGGGTGTTTGTGTGAGTGTGTGAGTGTGTGTGCGGGTATAATATTGGTGCTTGGGTGCACGAATATAATGGGATGTAACATAATAATTAATATTCTTTGTTCGCGTCAAATGTAATTCAATAAATAAAGTTTGGCACAAACTAAGGCCGTATTCAGCCATTTTATTAGCGAGAGGAGACTTAATCCCTTAAAAACTGTCGCATGAGGTTCTAAGGTCATGCATGAATTCTGATCACTGTCAAGATATTCGGTCTAAAATTCTGAAAAAAATGACACATTTGCCAAAATGGCATATTATGATCTACTTTGTGGAATCTAACGTAATACTGTTGTATATTATTGAGTCTGTACAACTCTCTGAGAACAACTTTCATTGCTCATATCAGATAGTTCACACTTGGAAGGAGTGAGGGAAATATGACTGAAATGCTTTGCCAAGATACCATCAATTTCGCTTAATCGCAGTCCGGACAATTTCAACTTGCGCTTAAACGCAATATTTTCCATCTAACACAATATTATATTAATTCTGTGCAGAAGTCATCGGATTATCGCAGCTCCTTCTAATTACAACATTATTTTGCCATGCTCCCAAGTGAGTTGCGATTGTACAGAGCTGCTGTAATTATGGCATAATAATGGCGAGCATCAACTCCGTCCTCCCTCTCCTCTCGCCCCCCC
>JAWQUT010000047.1:2621301-2643582 GCA_033807755.1 Ellobium chinense | reverse complement strand
ACACACACACACACACACACACACACACACAAACACACCTACTTATTTAAAAAAAAAATGACGTATCGGTGACAGGGTGTTCGATGCAACACCTGACAGCTGGCCTTTCTCATCTGGGTGGACTTTTTCAGCAAAGAAAACAGACTATACTTGACAAAGCAAGACAATAATGTCAGTTTTAAGCTTTGGTTCTGTGTTATAACCAATTATTTTGTGACTCACTTTGTTAGTGACACTTGATGAATGTACTGAGTTGTAGCAATCACAAAAAATAACCCATTTCTGAGACAGCCCATCTGTCTCTATCTGAGACGATATTTGAAATTTGTAGTAATAGGAGCTACTAAAATGTGTTTAATTTCAGTTGTATAAGATTTGAAATAACTGAAGTTATCAAACTTTGAAATTAGTTATAAGAGTACCTTTTTTTTTTTCAATCTGAGGCCACCAAATATGAATTAGTTCACTGGCTACTTATAAAGTAAGAGACATTTAGAAGAAAAGATAGTCTTAGCAAACATGGCATTTTTACGATCTGAAAAGTGCTGAATGTAAAGGGTTCATTTTTGCTTCCTGGGACTTTTGCCCCAAGAGGATGTAGAGCTCGTCTCCACATACTATCCAACAACAACAACAACAACAACAACAACAACAACAACAACAACAACAACAACAACAAGAAGCCAGATAATAGGCGATTGGAGTTCATAGAGAGGGAGTTTGCACAGATATTTATGTTTTGTAAGCACACTGTAACAAGACAAATTTCCCTTTGTGGACAAATAAAGTTATCCTTATCCTTATCCTTATATCTTCTGGACTATTCAGTTGTTTAAAATGAGCTGGAGTCAGATTAATCAATGTAAAATGGATTCATGCAGTAATTTTGTTATCATGCTCCACAGTTCAACCTGCTCGTCCTCCATAAAGAATATAAATTCGACTCGACTCACTTGTAATTCATTTAATCGCTACTTCCGATTAATTGGCAACTTTGTTTAATCGCCAGTTCTGCTTAACTGTAGTGTTCCAGACAACAGAATAATTAATTTTCTTTCATATTACATTGTCAGAAAATTATAAAATCATAGCATTTTCTGTGCGCCAAAAAGACTTGCCATTAGGCGGAGTCGACTCATCATCTTTCACTTCCACAACATTTGCCATAAGTGACCTCTCCGAGAAGCTACAACAAAGCTTTTGCAATGGCTAAACAAGCCAGTCATAGATCATTTTTTTAATGTATTTCGCAGCTATGTTTTCCAATCACAGCGCTTGTTAAGCAGTAACCATAGGTATTAGTCAGTCATTCACGCTTCTAAGCATAACTCTGAAGCCATGGCAAAAGCGGGTTTGTTTGTCCTGGCTGGCTGCTTCGGAAAGGTCAAGTTAGCTCGGATCTTGGGTCGTATTGCTTTACAGCCAGTCTCTCCTCATGCGAGCAGATAAATTTTAGACTGACATCGTCAATGTCAATTTCAATTCAATTCAATTCAATCCAGTTCAGTTCAAATCAGTTCAGTTCAATTCAAGTCAGTTCAGTTTAATTCAGTTAAATTCACTTTCATTTATTTTGAATCCAGGCTACAAACATGATAACTTATGGGCAATCAAACACAGTATGCATGACAAATACACAGATAAAGAAAAAACAAGAAAGCTGCAGGTTCACTAAATAAATAACAATACTGTAACTAAAGAAAACCGACGAGGTAACATTTTTCAATTTGCAATGTGATAACATTGGACAGTAGCAAGTATATTTTTGGCTGTTGGTCAGAAATAAAACTAATCTGAAGATACGCGGTTTCTTCGTCAAATAGAGCTAAATTTCAAATCAGTTCCACAGCGGCCGTTGGCACTAAGCTCAAAAGAAAAAAACTGGTCAAAAGAAAACCTGGCCCGGAACATTATGCAGTGCTGGGGTCAACAACACCGCACCGCACAGCACTTCAGCTGCTTCAAAAACACTGTTTGAAATGTCCCTCGTAGAAAAGAAACGAAACGAAACGAAGTAAAAAAATAAAAAAAAAAATGGAAGGAAACAGAATACGCAGCGCATCTGACCCTAGTCATCATCCACTATCAAATTTGACCTCAAGGCAGGACCGAAGCCACCTCTTCACGTCCCCTCTCCAATAGTCTAAGTGAAATTCAGAAGAAGCCCCTTGTGTTTATTCATTTACTATAACATTGTGCAGTGCTTACTAGCCTGATACCAAGAGCTAGCTGACTTCTTTAGGCTGCCGATAGGCAGGGTGGGGTGGGGTGCACTTCGGGGTGGGATGCAGGATCGGCGGAGACGGCCCTGGCCGTAAGATGGTTCTGGGAGAGTAGGCGGGGCTAAAAATGAAAGAAGAAAGGCCAGAGGGCGATGCCCCCTTTGGAAGAGCAAGGTGTTAGATGTGTGAAGACGCAAAGAAAAGAAGAAACATAGGAAGAAGAAGTAAAAGAAGAAGAAGAAGCAGAAAAAGAAGAAGAAGAAGAAGATCAAATTCAACTTCAAAGGTTTTATTAAAACATAGGCCAATCTCTTTTAACAATACAATACACCATTACATGATTACAATACACTGCGAAGATGCATACATGTTCCTCGTGCACTCTATTTCCATTTATTTAACAATGTCTCCTCCAGAAGAAGAAGAAGAAGAAGAAGAAGAAGAAGAAGAAGAAGAAGAAGAAGAAGAAGAAAAGGGATGACGAGAAAGAGGAACCAGAAGTGAAAGATTACACAACAAGAAAATAGTGTTATCAACATCAACGTCATTATGTAAAGGATGAGGGCGGAATGGGCAGACTTGGCAAAACGTGTAACGTCAAGAGCAAACATGGCATAGCTAACCCCTAAGGCGATGTGGGTGTGCCGCCATGTGCAAAAGCGTAACGTTAAGATTTATTAAAGAATAAGAAAAGCATAATATACCCAGGGTCATGTGGAATGTATGCTCCTTGGTCCAGGACGAGATCCTTGAGCTGTATATTTATCCATACCCACGACGTAATGTTAATGATATCCTTGCCCATAATGTCAGGGGTATGATATCTTATCAACAACATCAGGTGTATGCGATCTTGTCAATAACTTCAAGGGTATGCCATTTTGTCAATAACGTCAGGTATATGCTATCCTGTCAATAACGACAGGTGTATGTTATCTTGTCAACAGAGTCAGGGGTAAGCTACCTTGACTAGTGAATCTTGCTAATAACGTCAGACTTGAGCTATCTTGCCTATTACGTCAGGCGTATGCCATCTTGCCAGTAACGTCACATGCTCGCCATTCTTGTCCAAGATTTTAGGCAAATGCTACCGCTGTCCATTACGTCATGCGTTTGGAGTCTTTACTTATGACATAACACAATGGATATTCTTGACCATGACGTCACACGTATACCGCCTTTGAGCAAGACACCACTCGTGTGCTATTTTTGCTCATTACATCATCTGTATGCCATCCCTAGCCCATGACGTCACCCGTTAACCACCCTTGCAACCCATCCAATGACGTCCCACATATATCATCCTTTGTCCATGACGTCACCCTTTTGTTATCCTTGACATGACATGGGGAATCCTTCTCGTGTCTTTGTTTGATGAGCTGATCTCAGCCGAGGTTTAGACCGAAGCACTCATTGATAAAACACTAGTTTCTGCCTAATATTCTGTCATTCGGGAGACGAGAAAGCGGAATCTCAGCCGGAAAGGTTTCTTAACCAGATATATAAGCTAGAGAGTGAGTAGTAATAATATGGCAGTTTATAAGTTTTGTATCAAGGCTTATGCCCGCTCACGCGATTTTTACACTTTTATTACCTCAGTGGGCCAAATCATTCTAAGACTTTCTCAACTCCTTGAGAGAATACAATGCCGCTGCCATTTGGATCACTAGCATTCTGACAAGATCTTTTACTGCCCACAGCCAGGTACCCATTTTACAGACGGGTGGACTAGGAAAATGTGAATGAAATGCGTTCCCAAGACATTTACAACAATTGAACCCACGGCCTTCAGATTTAGAGTCCAGCGCTGCAACCATTCGGCCATGCTGCTCCACGCAAGCTCTCTCGAGTTTGTGATGACGTGTTCGAGTTTGCGAGTCAAAATTTCTATAGAAAGTAAGACGCGGCACTAAAGCATTACAACTAGTTTACGGATTTTTAAAGTAGATTAGATTCTAGTGGCCGTATGCATAATCCTTGGATAAACTTTCGCATCGCGGTGACAAAGGGAAATCCCGAAAATGCTAGTGAGTTTCACCTTGTTATCGCAGTGCGTTCATTAATGCAATGATCATGCAAACGTCCACAGGTCATGAGGAGTTACCGTAAAAAAACAGGAACATTAGCTTCATGTAGGCTGCTTAAGAACTAGCGCATTAACAATGTGATCTCATACTATCGTAAGAATTACATTAGCGCATCGGCGCTGAATGCACTCTTAGTAACACTGAACATGCCGGCTTAATGTTATCCTTCCAATGGTAAGAGATCCCATCGACAATGCGCAAACTCTCAACTATGTCGAT
Source organism: Ellobium chinense (assembly GCA_033807755.1). NCBI lineage: Eukaryota > Metazoa > Mollusca > Gastropoda > Ellobiida > Ellobiidae > Ellobium > Ellobium chinense. Next base: position 2,639,054 of record JAWQUT010000047.1, on the reverse strand, counting down.
TGGCGTAAGCGATCAAGGACCTGTCTGTGTTCACTTCAAACATGTAGCAATGGCTTTGTTCCCCCATCCAACATGCTATTCGATCTAGATTTCCTTTTATTGTCTTTCCGGTCCTCTGTTGCGTTTACTATTAAACTTTCCGGCTGTTACCAAAATATGCTTTGACTGTTCTCTTGTCATAACATGTTCTATTTAAGTACTGTTCACCGATTTCCAGGGTTCAATGAAATTGTTTCTGTATGAGGTGCCTCATTATCATCAGTGTTTGTGGCAGCAGCAGCAGCAGCAGCAACAACAACAACAACAACAACAACAACAACAACAACAACAACAACAACAAGCACCATCGACGATGACAACAACAACAACAACAACAACAACAATAACAACAACTACAACTACAATAACAAAAAAAGGAACAAAAGATTTTGTCCATCATTAACATAATTTAAACCTGCTGCTCTTCCTCAAGACCAACATTACCGGACATTTCAACAACAAGAACAATTATAACAGTATCAGCTACAGCAGCAGCAGCAGCAGCAGCAGCAGCAGTAACAACAACAATATCACTATTACCACCACCACCAACAACAAGAATTATAATAGCAACAACGACAACACCACTACAACCACCACCACCACCACCACCAACACAACAACAACAGTAGCAACAGCGCACATCAAAAACAACAACACCCAGGCTCACAAGGACAGAAAAGTCGTCAAGAACTCACGCCGGAACAAAGAAATATAATTCAGCCTTTCAAAAAAAAAAAAAAAAAGGAAGAAAGAAAAGACAACCTAAGTCGTAAATAAAAGACAGGGCGGAGAGCAAGGGGGCGTGAAGATGCGATTAAAATCTTAAAATTCAAACTTAGATTTCAACGAACCTCATTCAAATGCTTATTATGCTGGCCTTGGCGGTGGGCCATTATTTACAACAACAACAACAACAAAAAAAAGAGGCATCAAAAAGAAAAAAAAATATCCAACTTCATTTCATTTTGAATCCACCATTACTCTTCTTCTATACTTTTTTTTTCTTCTCTCGACCATTTGCCATTTTCTATTCTTTATTTTTATTCTTCACTAACCTTCATAAATACATGTCTGTAAGGGCAAAGACCTTTGCACCAAGGCGCGAGGGCCCCCAACCCATCTTTTCTTCTCGTGCTGCCCCCCTTTCCTCCCCTGTTCTACTTTGAGGGCAGGCTTAAAGCGCAAAACGAGCGACTGGGTCTATTGAAATCTATTTGCTTTTTGCTGCAATGCGCAAGGCATTGTGGCTAGCTAGCACTATCGGTGAGAGAGTACGTCAGGCGATAGTCACTATAAAATTGCGGTCGAGGTGATGGGTGGTGGTGGGGGCGATAGTGGTGGTGGAGGTCGTTGCTGCTGCTGTATGTACTGCTGCTGTTGCTGCTGCGGAGGAGGTGGTGGTGGTGGTGGTGATGATGGCTGGGTGGTAGTGGTGGTGGTCGGCGGTGGTCGGTGTGGCGGAGATGGTTGTATGTGATGGTGGTCATGACCGCAGAACGGTTAACGATTGTTGATGATGTTGATAGTTGGTCGCCGCAGAATGGACAGAGGCGGCGACAATGGCGTCAACAGAGGTGGTGGTGGTGGTGGTGGTCGTAGATGCAATGAGCAGGAACCATAATGTAGCACTACGAAAGAATCCTGCAATGAGCTCAGACAGACCACCTTCATTGTCTCTGCCAAAGAGGTACGTCTTTGCCAGAATTTGTTGGTTCCTTGATAGCAATATATGAAAAAAAAAGCCAAACCAACATACGAACTAATTTGCGCCAGACTTGGGCAGTTCCAATTTGATCTTAAACAGAAACGGACAAAATGTTAGATTATTATTTAAAGAAAGCTCGTAAATGAATTAATACATTTATTTCCTCATTTGGATTTTAAAAAAATGGTAACAAAATATTACAACGTATTTTAACAACCTGCCATTCCATTCAACTAGAGAAATCAGTTTTAGGTTGTTTGGAGGTTGTTTGGAGGTTGTTTGGAGGTTTTTGAATAAGGCAGCAGTTATACTAGAACTATAAATATCGCAAACCACCCACCCACCTATGTGACCGACCGACCAACCAACCAACCAACCAACCAACCAACCAACCAACCAACCAACCAACCAACCAATCAATATGTGAGTGCGTTAGTGAATGCGTGAGTGAGTGAGTGAGTGAGTGAGTGAGTGAGTGAGTGAGTGAGTGAGTGAGTGAGAGAACAACAATTCATAACGAACTAACAATACAATAGACATTCTTCCACACACTATATATATATCCCCAAACCCCACCCGTTATGCAAACCCCTTCCCAATAAGAACAATACCGCCGCCTCTGCCAGCCGCCGCCACCACCACCACACCAAAGCCGAGCTCAGTGACGGCAACGGTACCACCATTAGCATGCAACCTGCTGCATGCACGGTGCTCCTCAGGTCAACGGCACGGCAAGCATGTACCAATCAGGTGGCTTGCACCCTGTGCGGTTTATGTGTTTTTCTCAAAGTAGATTATTCCGGTAAGTTTGGTCATTTTTTAGTGGTACTGAGAGATGAATATTATACATATTTATGAATGTTTGACTGGGTAGTTTATTGCAAGATGTCGTCCTTGTCATTCATTCATATAATTATCATTGTACTTTTTATGATATAAATAGAACTGCTTATTGATTCCTTTCTCGACTTTTATGACAGATTCGCATCATATGTGAATCAATTTTTTTAAATCTCCCGACTATCCCCAACCCACAAACACGCTCCTCTCAAAGATGTGAGTCTTATAAAGCTTGGGCTAAACAGACACGAAATTAATTAAAATCCATGATAAAATGGAACTACATAGAACATTAGACCTGGTGCAAATTGGCCTCTTGTAACAAATTATACTGAAAGCCTATGCATTCTGTTTGCTTTTTGACTCTCTTCTGGCAAATTTGTAGAATATTGTGTGGTGAAAGATCGTTATGAAACCCGGATAATATCCAGATATAACCTCATTGAGAAAAGTACAACAACCGCAAGCGCAGCGGGCCGCTTCATAAGTAAGTCGCTAACCATCAGGTCAATTCTCCCATTTTTTTCTCCCTTGCCTTCTTTTTTTTTCTCCTGCTTTCATGGACTTGTACTGAAAAGTAATAATAAATGGTGGTAGTTCGCGTTGTGGTGGGGTCTGCCTGCAGTTGGGGTGCAGATTTCAAATAGCGTCAATCCGACGAGGCGGAATAGGGTGCCAAAACGTGTTATCTGCTGGGGCGTGCGAGGGAAAAGGTGTGGAGGAAAAAGCAACCGGAAAAATGAGGCTGGGAGGATAGGGGAGATAACTTTATGGATGAATAAAGGGGAGTTAATTAACGGGGAGGTAATTACGAGTGTGCATGAGAAAGCATTTGTTGTTATTGGTGGTGGTGGTGAAGTTGATGGTGTCGTTGTTGGTGGTGAAGATGGTTGTGAAGGTGAAGAGGATGCAGTAGTTAGGGATGTGGTCGTGGTAGTTGTGGTAGTGATGTAGGTAATGATGACACTGATGGTGGACATGATGGCAGTGGTGGTGGTGGTGGTAGCAAAGATAGTGGTGGTTGTAGTGATAGTGGTTGTGGTGATGGAGATACGAGTAGTGGTGGTGATATCAACGGTGGTAGTAATGGTAGTGGTGATGGTGGTAATGATGGTAATCGTTATAGTGGCAGTGATGATCATTGGTGATGGTGGTGGTGGTGGTGGTGCTGCTGCTGCTGCTGTTCATACTGGCAGTGACTATAATGAGTTTAGTGGAGATGGTTATGATGTGGTGGTAGCAATAGCGGTCTTAGAGGCTGGGGTGGGAGTAATGGTGGTTGAAACGACAGTGGTAGTAATGATAGTGGTGGTGGTGATGGTGGTGGTAGTGGTAGTGGTGGGGGTAGAAATGACAATGATCCCATTGATGATGGTAGATGGTTGTAGTGATAATGGTCATAGCAGCCGAAGCAGTGACGGTGCTCGTGGTAACAGAGATGGTGGTAGTCTTATTGGGTAATGGTAGGAATAAGGATAGTGGCGAAAATAGATGAAGTGAACACAAACAGATACGCACGCAAGGTAAAGTAAAGAGGAGATGTGCTCTAGAGACAACTGTAGAGAGAAGAAGAAAGTATAATGCGGCGAGAATCGAACCTGCGACCTCAACATCGGCACCCACTGCCTGGTCGTAGCTTGGAAACTCGGAGTGGCCGTGTAGATGAGTATTTGACATCTACCTGACAAAACTGATCAAGAGAAAAAAACAAGGTTGGATATAATGTTTATATTAGTAATAATAATGAAATTTTAACAAATAAAGCGCAGAATCTGCGCAGGCTGGATTTGTTGCAGGCTGGCGGGGCTTATCTGGTACACAAATCCACACCGTTTCAAGTAAAGCTCTTAAAGTTTGTAAGATATAAATTAAAATGGCGCGGAACAGAGTGTAATTGATATCCCATGAACTCCAGTTAAGCCGGTGTGGCTGGAGAGGATTTAACAAAACATTTCTGTACCTTGACTTTGAGATCAATTTGTGAACGACCTTATGGTGTGCGACGTATGAAAATGTATGATAATGATATAATAACGTGTGTGTTGCCATCTTATTTCATCATTCAAATAACCTTGTTTCCGTCTGTCCTCCAAGTGAATTATTCTGGACAGTTAACTCCACGTTTTTGCACAAGTCTTTCGAAATCATGACCTATGTTCTGATTATAAGAAGATAGAATAAACAGGTGACACTTATACAGAAGATTCAATATTATGCAGCCTGAAAAGCTTGAGGATCAATGGGAAGTTGCGGGTAAAGCGGACAGTGATTAAATGGAATCTACTGTACTTTGTTTTCTGTTTGCCTAACTATCATAAGTCTATTCTTCGACTATATATATATATATATATATATAAATATATATAGATACTGAGCTCTCAGTTGGAGTTCTGTCAATACCTTATCGTGACATCTCACTCGACCAAATTAATCCACCAATTAAACCAGCCTCATTTCCGTCTGCTGTTTTCGATATCTTCTTGGTCAGGTAAAGTGTTTTGAATTACATGTGTCTGTGCGGAAGCAGATTTTAGCCGAACACTGCAAATGGAAGATGATATCATGGCGTATCGCTCAGATAATTATGAAGTTGGAAGTGTCGTATTGTAAATTAACACGCAGCCGGAAGAATGAATTACGAAAATATGTGAAAGTACAAAATAATATTAGTTTACTTCGATTTCGAAATTTAACGTCACGCCCTCAACTGCATTCACAATAATATTATCCTTATGTCCCGATCGCGCTAAGTACCTTGAAATCAGCATGTCAGTATTATCAACAACCAGTGATATGTTATTAACAGCCTATCGCCACTAAGTAGCAAAGCAGCATGGTATCGTTGAGCTATTAGAGAGCTGTTAGTGAAAAGTTCGTATCTATTCCGAACCGTTATGTAGAGGTGGGCATAGGCATGTGGCATTTTTAGGTATTAAAATCGTATACATTACGGACTAGACTTAAATTTCACATTTTAGTTCCTAACCCGCATTATGATAGTATATAAGCCCAGGCAATGCCATTATAGGTATCCCTAATTCTACCATAACAGCCTGTAGAAGATCCGAACTTGAAAATAAAATCTCTCCAATAGCTCGACAACTTATAATGCTGTCTCACGACTTCTGACAATGGGCTTTTAAACATAAAGATTGGATGTTTATGACACCGGTATGTTGTTTTCGAGGTACTTTGAGCGGTCAGGACATATTAATAAAATTATTAATAAAAATAAAGCAGAGGGCGTAAGTTAATTTTATAAATCAAAATAAGCTAATAATATTAATTCGGTAATTTTGGGTTCTCAAATTTTAGGCATATCCAAATCATAGCATGACCACGGGAATTTTGAGCGAGATTGCTTCTTGTAAGCACACCCTTCTGTTCTCTCTCATTAAAAGCAAGAAAAGATCATTTTTATATAGGCGTCGACAAAACACTTGCACTCTCTCTCCCTCCCTTACCTTTCAAATACTTTCAAGTAACGATGACAAAGTATTCGGAAAAGATCAGAGGTATTCCTCGCGGATAGTGAAGACTAATCTGCCATCTGGTGATCCTTGCCAGGAAAGAATATGGCTGTGAAAATAAAGTATAATGACAGCAGATTCCCAACATACCAGAATTTTCCTCCTTCTTCCTTCCCTTTAGAGCCTTCATATATAGATATGAAGATGCGAATAGCACCTGGCATAAAAATATGCAATTTTAAACAGTCTCTATAAAATCAGAAAACTGGCCATGGGTAGGGGAAAAAAGGGGTTGGATATGAATTTCAAAGGCTTAGATAGGTGCAAATACATTTTGTAGACTCAGAATAGGTGAGGTTTAGCCACTCTAATATAACCTTTGTGGTTGTTGCTAGGTGGGTGAGGTTACCCTGTTTACAGAATGAAAAGGCCTAAAATACTAGGTAGCCTGCTTCACTGCCTAAGTTCTCAAAATCTAATTGGTTTAGGAGCATTTTGTTTTGTGTCAAAATTTGGAGGAAAAGCTAAACAACGTGTTTGGAAAGTATTTTGGCTTGGGACCCCTGGATAAATTAATGAAAGGTGTAAAACCTTATATAGCCAACCGTGAACAACAAACATTGGTATCTTCATACCTGTATTCTAAAGAAGGAAACAGCAAAATTAGATAAATTGTAATATACCTATTACTTACTATCGATAGTTGATCTACATACTTGTATAATCTTAAGTTCAGAAATTATACCTCCTTTTAACTCTGAGACATTCTTTTCCAAGATACCGAGGTTTTGCTCTAACATTTCCACATGTAGCTTCGTGGTAAGATAATACAGGTAGTCTGCAAGTTCCACCAATCGATTCCACTCGTCGGGGTCTTTGTACAGTTAATTGGATTGACCGACTTCGTGAGCAAACAGTTCTATGTTTTCGCGGTAGAACCAGGCATAAAATATGATTCTCACAGCATTATCTTGGTTCTGATGAACTCTACACTAATCAGCGAGATGCTGTTGACAGATCAGCAGAGCGCTTCAAGAGAGAAAATTATGTCGATTTTTTATTTTTTTTTTTAAATTTGAGAATGGTCAGGTCTGTGATTTAGATTCGGAGCTTTATTTATTTCCAGTGTAACTGATCGTTACAAAATATGGTTATACAAATTTACAAGTTTACAAATTTATTCAACATCAGCCCGGATAGCTATCGTTGGACAGCATATCAACAGGCAAATGAATAGACAATCAGAAAAATAGACAGAGGATCAGAAAAATGAATAAACAATCAGAAAAGAAGGCAGAGAATCAGAAAAATGAACAATCAGAAAAATGGTCACACAAGAAGAAAAATGAACAGACAATCAGAAGAATGGACAGACGATCAGATACACGTATAGACATATCAACATCTTAATAAGAGAATTATTTAAGTCTATAGACATGAAAGACATAATTCAACATCGCTGCAGAAAACTTAATGTTGTAATAATACCTCAGGGAGCTGACTTTGGAATTCATATTATCGTCTATTATTTCAACATAACCTTTTTCACTTGACAGAGGGTGTTTCATGAAGAGAGTACGGCTTTAACACATTTTACAAAGTTCTGCATTATGAGTGTGTGAGTTTGCTAAAACGTCAAACTTTGAGGGTCAGAATGACCAGGGTAGAGATATTTTGTTCTTTATCTTTGTAATATTCAGATGTTGCTTATGTTACAGTTTAATTGGCATCATTTTGAATATGCTGAAATATTGTTCATGATATCCCAAAGCTGTCTATGCCCAAGCATAAAATGACAAAGGGAGAGGTATTTTGTTCTTTATCGGTGGTAGAATTCAGATATTGTCTATGTTACAGTTAAATCGGCATCACTTTGAAAGTGCTGGAAATTTGTTTATGATATCCTCAAAAAGTCAATGCCCAAGCACAAAGCTCTACAGCAGTTGATGGTGTATTCACAAGTGCTTCTCAAATTCACAAAGCCATGCAACAAAAAACGGGCAGAGGGCCTTTTCGCCCACAGCGAGGCTCAAGAGTCACCATTCTTTGCAACTGTGCACAATGATCCATTGCCAGCTGAGACCCTGCAGTGCACCATTGACAACCAGTTGCATGTCAGCGCAGTTCCCGTGTGACCGCTCTCGAAGCAGTGCTTATGAGAGTTGTCTCCCCTTAATGCTGTGCAAGGTGATGCTGAAGTGACGCCTCAGGTTGCACGCTCCATCCTAACAAGTGGACAACAATTGACCTTTCTTGTTTGGCTTGTTAGTACTTCAGGGGGGAAGAAATAATATGTTCTTTTGGTTTGGACGGATTTGTGAAGAATGGATCGAGCACTTGTGAACACCGCTGCATATTATTGTGCACGATTTCCTGATTGTGTGAAATAAATTCTCCATTTGAGATCCATCCGGTTCGCTGCATGTGGCTTCATGTTAAGGGAGGACATAGTAGAGGGTTTTTATCATCAAGGACGGATCTCTTGCGGGAGCATTATGCCTGAAATGGACATACGCATACGGCATTTCCGTGGTGCTGCGATCGTATTGCATGTTATGAACGAGAATCTGATGAGAATTTTACGTCTGGTTCATAACGTGATATATGTTCGTAGCATCAGAGAATGCCACATGTACATGTCTGTCCTTGACATAACTGTCCGTCAGAGTTCCAAAGCTGAAAATAGAAGCAATCTAAAATCAATTTGACTTTCATCGCCCAAATATGTGAATCGATGCATATCCATTTCGATCCCCCGCCCAGCCTCTAACTTAATATTATGTTCTTTTCGGCCACTGACTGTTTTGCAGTTCTTAAGTTCTTTCTCTGATATATCGTCCGCACTAACGTATAACGCCGTATTCCATACATTTAATGAAATGAAAAGTTTGGTATATTAGACCAGTTCTAATGATACTTACCCTAAATTCAGGCTCAAGCTTAAAATGTTAGCACGAAACAAAACTTTGAGGAGTTATGCCTCTATTAATATAAAGGTGATATTTGATGTCGTTTGAACGCGAACTTCATTTATGTGGAATGCGATGTTACAGGAAACGCGAGACGAAATATGTCTCAAGGACCTATCATGAAGGGTTGGTCATACAATAATTAATAAAGCATATTGCGGTGGGGAGAGAAATGTGAGTTCGAACAGATACTATGTGAATCTTGAGCCATGAAGTATTTAACCGAATCTTTGTTAATGATCTGGTTTGAGAAGAAACTCCGAAAAATGTCTTACTCTAGAAAATTATTGTCCTTACTAGGAGTTGACCCCACGGCTATCAGCTAGCAGAGCACATTTTCATGCCGTTAATAATAAATATATAGACTAGAGCGGTTTAGACAGGACTGAACGTTCTCAAAAGAATATTAGCAAAGTATTCCATAACCTGCACGTTTTTCAAAAGACAACGTTTCAAACGGATATACCATTTACGCGTATGACACTTTGTTAATATCAGCATCATGGCTTTTTTTTTTTTTAAACTTCCTTGAGATTTGGTACACACGTGAAGAATGTATCTCTGTAACACGAATCAAAAGTTTTGGTGGCTTTTCAAATCGTGCTAAATTGCAGAGTCCGCTTTGTTCCTTCTTACAGGGAACGATCCAAGATAGGGAAATATGTTTTAGCTCTGAATTTCATGTTGTTGTTTTTTTCGGTACTGTGCTTCCATTTAGACTTAAGCCAAAATAGAATAGGGGCCAATGCTGGTAACTAGATCAAACCATATGTTGATAATTATGTTTTGTTAAAAAAATATGCCAATCTTTTCCTGCCAAAATTATAATAGCAAAAATATGAGCGTAATGGTTTTGATTTGGCATAAAGATGTTTTCCTTCATTTTCACGGTAACCTATATTACTTAATCATTCTGAAAACAATATTAGACATGTTTAATTGGGTATTTATGAATGCAGTAAGTATGAAAATAAAGCAAGGCAAACCAGTCACCAACTTCACAGTCAGTAACTTCATACTTTCCGAATCGCCATATACTTAATATTAACATGACCACTCAAGCACTACATACAATCTTGCGCGTTAAGAAATACTTTAAACCAAAGCGGCCGACAGATACCTGCATTCTGCATGGATCGCAGTGCCCAAACAGGGCAGATTCAAATAGGTCATCTCCACAAAAAAGAAAAAGCAGAAACGTGACCTTTAAGAAAATAAGCAGCTGTGGGAGTCTTTCTTTATGCCCTTTTCTTCCCCTTAACAAAATGGTGGCAAGTAAAAGCAAGGTGTGGGGGTGGTTGTGGGTTAAGGGAGGGGGGCTGGAGGTTTAAAAGAGGAGATTAAAGTGAGAGATAGGGCAGGTTCATAACTTGCTGTAAAGTTAGGTCCTGTGCGAGAATTCATGAAGCGTTTTTTGCATGACGATTTCTGAATGCAAAAGTTCGATAACCTATGAAGGATATTTTTAATAATGTTTAGTCACGTTGACCTTTGCGTAGTTTAGGTGTTTTTATTGTTGTTGTGGTGATGGTGATGGTGATGGGATAGTGGCGGCGGAGGATGTGGGGGAGGTGAAGGTGGAAAGTGAAAGTCAAGATATTTCGAGGGTAACGCGGGATGAGATATGAGTGGTGAAATTCGGATTTGGGAAAGGGGTGGGGACATAAAGAACATCTTAGATAAGAAGGCAAGTGTTAGAAAATAAAATTTAACCCCTAAAGACCCACTGTGCCGTATATGGCACATGAGCTTGGTGGTTCCACAGCCTTATGATATATATATTATTATAATTATGTGGAAATGATAGCTCAAAGAACCAGTGTACAATATTACTACATAAAAATAATTAGTCTATATGACAGTATGAAAGTAAAGTTAAAGAGGTCTAAACCACTTACTCAAAGCATTTAACAGAACTGGCTTTCTCACTATATATAACATTTCTAATCTTGGGACTTACAGGGTTAAGAAAAAGCTTGTATCACTCTGTGTTCCATACAGAGGGAGGTGACTGCTGTAGAATTAACCACTACAGCAGCAGCAGCAGCAGTAGCAGTACACAACAGTAGCAGCAGCAGTGATAGCAGCAAGAACAACAACAACAACAACTACAACAACAGTCAACAATACAGTAGGAATCAGCATCTAACACAACAACATGAATAAGGATGATATTAGGGGGAAAATAGCGTAACAGTAACATTGAAAAGAAAGAAAGAGACAAAACCCAAACAGCAGTTACATTATTAACAATCTTATTTAAAGGTCCGCCAGGGGTATAAAGGAAGAAGCGGTGCCTGATGGGACGTGTCATGAGTTTGAATTCAATCGGCTTCACATCGGAGGGCTATTTTTTTCCTTATTCCACGAATAAAAGATTTCATACTGCATAGATACTTTACAGATCACTAGTTTACTCACCTTCCAAACACTGCGCTTAAAAAAAAAATTGATATTAAAAAAAAAAAGTTTGGTATTTGAAATATGAAAGCACATTTATGTGAGTCGAGACAGAGTCCACAACCATTAATAATAGGCGGGGCTTGTCGTCTGATGGTAACGATCGGAAGGTGTAGCTTTAACAAAATCTACACAAACGTATCGTTATTGTGTACTTAAAGACAGAAGAAATAAAAGGAAATGAACTTTTTAAAAGTCCTCGACCAGCGTACAGTGGAATTAATAAAAAATGGGCAATTCCAGTTGAATATCAAATCAGTCAAGTTAATTAAATTACTGACAGCTTTGAATTTACAGCAGTTAGTTTTAGTTCGTCCTGATGAAAGTTAATTTATTCTTTAATTATTAGCCGAAATTGGTTATTGCACAGTTAAAGATTTTCAGAAATTAGTGTAAATGACGTGGCAATCTGCTGGAACTTCCATTATTATTTTAACAAAAAAGGACTACCGGTAACCAAATTCAATGAATAATGTTTTTTCTTCACGGTTATAAAACAAGAATGTTCCTCCTCCTCCTTCTCCTCCTCCTCATCATCATGATCGCAGCTAACATTGCTATGCTCCTTTCATGGTGATGATGGCGTTCGAATACAGTTTTGTAAGTAAATATAACGATAAAGCGGGAGAAAATAAAACGCCAAACGATTATCTTGACGCCAGCCCCGTGAAAGAAAAAAACAACAAACCACCAAAAACTCGCCAAATTGGAGAAATTGACACTATATCGCCAACTTGGCTGCAGACAACTAAGTAGAAAGTGACGTTAACATTAACAATGACAGCAACAATAACAATGGCAACATAGCTGCTATCGCTACGAAAAAAAAATAACAAGAATACATGACCATTACTACCACCACGATCAACAACATCAACACCCTGAGCTATGCCCATCGACGTTTGAAAATAATGCATAAGCATAACGGGCATAGACCTCTGAATGCCATTATGGGTTATTTATTTTGTACAACTCGACTTAAAAAAACTGGAATGAATATAATAATTTAATTTCGCAGTTAGCGAAGTTCTTCCGCATTAAAGTAAACTCATAGAACTGAGAACTTGCACATTAACGATGGAAACTCTGACCATTGTGAGCATTACAGTTATCTCTGCATGCTGAACGCTACTGGTTACAGGCCTGTAACTGTACCTTCTGTTTTGGGTCCTATACACCTTAGGGGTTATATTTCATCTCCCCTTTTCCTTCTTTTGGCATGTCCTGCTTCCAGTAATAAGGACTCCAGGGGGGAAATTTTGATATCATGGGAAAATGTGTCCATTTTACTTTATTTTGCCAGGCACTATTCAGCCCTGGGCTGGAACTGCCAGGTCAAGGGTGTGCTCAGGCGGAAGAGGAGGGGTTTGGCGTTGACCAGTGAAAAATGTAGGCTCTTTTTTCAAATAGCAACCAAGCTCAAAATTTCAATGGGCTTGCTAGGGTTGGGTAAGTCTTAAAATTTGGGCCACATAATGAGTTTCTATCTGGTATGGGTCTAGGTGAAGGCTAAATCTTTGGGTTCAGAAGGCAGCTCAAAATGTTAATATAGCCCATAGAGGTAAAAAGGGTCCAATTCCATTACAGGTCTGTAACCTACTAGTGTAGTTCTTACGATGGTAAGATCTCATCGTCAATGCACAAGCCCTCAATTATCGTATCTGCCGTATGTTACGAAATAACCTGGTTTCGATGAAATGAATTGAAATGAATGGTGATTGATAGACAACGTCACATTCCCAGCCAGAAATATAAGATTTAGAGCAAAACAATATAGCTTACAGCTTTTTTGAATTAACACAAATGCAAACCCTCCAATACTTGCCGGCATATGGTGTGAAATAGACTCCCAAGTTAAATCTATATACAGCTTTACCCTTCTTATAGTGATGATAGTGTGTGAGTGGCTAGATGTGTCATTATAAGTAAACACGTGAAGCAGAAATTATTTACAATGCTATGCACTGCTTATTTTCCTAAACAGTTTTAGATTATGATTTTTATTTGCAATATCCGATATACTGAAATCACCCAACCATCATTTCGGGATTTCGGGACTTGCAGAGGATTTCGGACAAGCGTAAAGTTTCGTATAATAGATTTTCGTAATATGGATGCTCGTATATATATAATAATATATATATATACGAGCATATTATTATAACATGAGTAATTATTAGCGCACTGTTCTCGGTCAGCTGTATATAATTTAATTAAGAAACTTAAAAGCATTCCTAATAAAATTAGCTATACTACTCAAAAAAAAACACACAAAAAAAAACAGGTACGAGTGACTGATATATCCATAGGAAGATGACAGATCCTAATAAAATATGTTATACTACTAAAAAAAAGGTTACGGAGGATTTGATATATGGGTAAGAAGTGACAAAGGGACCTAACAAAAAGAGTATGCGATCTCAAGTAGTCCCTAAACAGTCATAAGCTGACCACTGGAAGGGGAATAGGGGCTTGCGATTCCTGTTGATATTAATCTTACCATTCTGCCTATCTTAAAGATGAGGTAGAAAAAAGAAAAGGTGGCCCTTAGTTGTTTTTTTTTAGCAGTATTAATCTATCATATGCTGTAGGTTGAGTTCATCAACCTCTTGTGGCCATAGTAACAAAGTGACAGTGCGGAACAAGACAACTTGACGCAAAACAACAACAACAACAACAACAACAACAACAACAACAACAACAATAATAATAATAACACTAATAATAATAATATTAATAGTAATGAAAATGATAATTATAATGAAGCTTAGTTGAGAGCTTGCGCATTAACGATGGGATCTCTTAATATCGTAAGAAGTACAGAACTGTCGTGGTACTAAATGCACCTTTAGTAGCGGCCAACATGCAGAGTTATTGTAATTCTTACGAGTGCCTCACGCGATTTAACCCCCCCCCCCCCNCCCCCCCACCAGATCAGGCCATGTTGATCTTTAACCTTTGCTTCTCCTGGGAAGCATACAGAGTCGTTGTCATCATTTCAAGGGCGCTAATCATTAGTTCCGTACAATATGTTTCGCTCCCTTTAGCTAGGTATCCATTTTACATACGGTTGGGCTGAGGAGGTTACGAGTGAAATTCTTCCCAAGACAGTTATAACGTGGTTATGAACGAGAATCTAACCCATGACCTTTTCACCTTAGGTCCAACCACCCAGCCGTACTGAGTTGCATTCCGTCTCTTAGAATATTGCCGCAAAAGCAACAACAACAGAAACAATAACACCACCACCACGAAAAATAACATGCAGCAACGGCATTAAGACCCCAATGTAGCCAGAACAACATAAATAAATACAATTTATTGATATTAATTATGTATTTTTGCAAATAAAAAAAAATCATCAGCCAACAACTGCAAGCAACAGTACCATCAATCGCAACCACCAACAAAAGCAGCATGTAAAATCAAACAACAACAACAACAACAACAACAACAACAACAACAAAACAACAAGAAGAAACGTGACAAAACAACAAAACCATTATTAAGCCTGACGGATAAACACGGCATTCTAGAATGGCATACTGTATCACGAATGAACGCAACCACAACGCACAATCACCACAACAACCACCACCGCCGCCACCACCACCACCACCACCACTACTATCATCATCACCACTAACACCCTCACCATCATCAATAATAACTGTATTATAACAACGTAAAGACATTGCCGAAATCAACTTGACAAGAGCAAGGCTGGATACCTAACAAACACAATGCAAATATATGCATGGCTCAGTTGTCCAGTTAACAATGTGAACTTTTAACAACTTCACATTTCAAATGTTGACGGCATATTTTCTACCCTTTTTTTTAATGCCTGAAAAGGGGTAGGGGGAGAGCGGAGGTAAGGTAGGGGTGAGCGAGGTCAAGACAGGTCAAGGGGAAAGACCTTGCAATTGTCAGCTTTTAAAGTCTCCATGGCCTGAATTTATGCAGCGTGACTGGAAGGGGTGAGGGATACTCCTTAAGGAGCAAAGGTCGGAAAAGTGTGTGTGTGTGTGTATGTGTGTGTGTCTGTGTGTGTGTGTGTGTGTGTGTGTGTGTGTGTGTGTGTGTGTGTGTGTGTGTGTTTGTTTGTTTGTGTGTGTATGTGGCTGGGAGAGGTCATAAGATCCAAGATAGCATTCCATTCCTCCCTTCTCTTTTCTCTGTCAACGAGTTAACTGCTTGATTGTAATTCATTCATTCATTCATTCATTCATTCATTCATTCATTCATTCATTCATTCATTCATTTTTAATGTTAAATGAATATAATTCAGTAAAAATCTTTTAATCATTTGGTTGTTTTTTATTTGCTCGATATGCGTATTTGCTCATCTATGACTTTATTAATTTAGTTGCTTTACATTCATTCGTATATTTACATTTCTTTCTTTCTTTCTTTCTTTCTTTCTTTCTTTCTTTCTTTCTTTCTTTCTTTTGTTTGGTTGTTTGATCGTTTCTTAGGTAGTGAGTTAGTTTGTTTATTTGTTAGTTAATTAGTTTGTTTATTTGTTGTTTGTTTGTTTGTTTGTTTGTCTCCGCCATATACTCTAATCAATACACAATGCATTCCATGTTCGAACAGATCTTCACATCCACAACAACGAATCAGAGAATAGAGAACTTGCACAATAACGGTGGCAGTTTTCTTCCGGGAGTAACTACATGGTTTCACATGAGCAGACCCCATTTTTGACTTTATCTTCATTAGTTGAGCTAAGGATTGCCTGCAGATGGAGGACCTGTTACGATTGTAAATTTTTCCACATATTGCGCGAGTTCTCAAACATTAATTTGTGCGGTTCCAAAAGGATTAGGTAACAAAGTCAGATTATCAGTGGGGCAGTGCGGCTTGGGAGTTGTTCTCACATTCTGAAGACTTCGTAATCTAACCTTTGTAGGTGGGACCCTTAAGGCCAGCGGTTTGCACTGCTACTGTAGTGTCCTTGTGAAAGACTGTTCACTCCCTTTTCTTCATTGTCCTCAGGAGGGGTGGGGTTGGGGAGTTGTGCGGGAACCATGGCACTGCACCGGGGACTACTAGCAATGACTTTATTATGGACTTCATTTGTAATAGTGAATGTTCATTTGTTTGTTGTTTATTGTTCTATGTGCATGTACATTATGAATGAGATGTATAACACTGTTTGGCATGGTATCGTGAAACAATTTCCTCATGGGGTCAATAGAAGTCCTATTTTCATTTGTTTAGCTCATAGTTAATGTGTGTATCCCTTAAAGGCTTATGTCCACAGTAACATACTTTTATCTGAACAACGTCTAGACTGCAACAAAGACAAAGGTGGACAACATTTATTACTCGGAAAAATAAAAAATAAACACGTTCGATTTTTGAAGAGTCATAACTCGGCTGTTTGAATATTAAATTGAAATTTCGTAGAGAAAGGCACGATGAAGACTCGTCGATGAAGTCAATAACGATGATGAAGATAATAATGAGGAAGGCTACCACAGCGAAGCGAAAAAGAGATAATTACTATAATGACATGTTACCCTGGCACCTGATGATGAAGCGCGATGAATCGACGCCGCCGCCATGCTAAACCTCAGCCAAACAAAATGTAGGAATTAGAGACGGGCATGCCATGCCAACGAAATAATTACAACATGTATTTGCACAAAGAAAATACACGCGCGCCCTTAGAATGGGAGCTGCCACTGCCACGGCCATAATAATATTGATACATGGTAGAAAATATAATTTTGCTTTGTTAGTTTTTTTTTTCAGCAGTTGTCTTAGTCTTGAGACGGCTCATCACCATTTAATCCATCAGCGGCGTTGCTTAAAGTTGCAGTAGCCTTGTTGATAAAAAAAAAATTGGACTATCAGAATCAATAATAGCAGAGTATAAGGTCTGTTCTTTGGACAGATAGTGTAGAAAAAAATCGTATAACATGAAACCATTTGCCCAAAGTCGCGAAATTCAGTCTTGAGTTTGTACAAAATATTTTTGCTGCAGGCAATGTTTCCCAATGGCTTCAGTGGATTTCATTTGAGCGGACCTGCGGTCTGGAAAAGAAGGCCAAATTTTTAATCCCCTTTCATCTAAATTAAAAATGTGAAAAATCTAAATGAAAGAGACCCGACTGTTAACAGTATATAATCTGAACACGGTGGTGGCACTAGACCTGCCGACTAGCCTTGGCCATCTCGGAACATTCCTGCTGTTCGAAAAGAATTGTTTATTAAATGGTTCAAAAAACGTTTACAACCTATTCCCCACTTCCCCCC
>JAWQUT010000047.1:2618710-2621294 GCA_033807755.1 Ellobium chinense | reverse complement strand
CCCTTAAAGCCAAAGTTTTTGACCTTCAGTCCCTCCTTACCTGCCACGCCAATGCAGCCAGATCATGTATCATCTTTCTCTCATTGTCTTAGATTTAACAGTCGTACCCACCCACCATCCACGCCGCCCATGGGACCCCCCTCCCTGAACTCCTCACCACTTCCCACCCTCACCCCAAGACTCATCAACTGGAACAAAAGCGACCGCACTGTGTACATGTGTGACATGCTATGATTTATGATCGTATTTTGTGGTATTTCAAAAAATTAACGTTCAACGATGAAACTGCTAGTGTAAACACTCCATTGTTTGGGCATCCTGAGCCTACAAAAGATTTTTTCAAGATGTGGCTTTTCATTTAGAACAAAGGAACCAGCAGGGACGAGTGTTTGCGAGTATTTTTTAGTCGTCCAGTATTGCTCTAATTTGATCTAGAGTATCGCCATAGATGACCAGACAGATAGAAAATAGATATATACGTAGAAGACGAATAAGCAGACAGACAGGCAGGTAGATGGATAAATGGACGGACAGACGAATAGACGGAGACACAGAATGATCGATAGACTGACGGACAGGAAGATAGACGAACGGAGGGACAGGCGGCCCGATAGATAGATAGATAGATTTTTGGATTGATAGAAGTGGAGATGGGTGGATGGATGGATGGATAGATGGATGGATGGATAGATGGCTGACTGGTTGGCTGGCTAACTGGCTGAAGGATGGATAGATGGATGAATACTGCACATTTGTTTGACATCATTCACGCTTCACCACTTCACCTATGCAAGAGCTCACACTGTGTGTATTACGAGACCCCATATTAATTATGAATCTTCTGTAACACCCTGGTGCATTGCACTGTTCTTTTGAGTTTTACAGCACCTAGACCATGGACTGGTTTGACTAACGAACTGCTCTGGCGACGATTCAGCATTTATCTTAAGGTAAGGGGACGTAACCTTGCGGGTATGAGCCATTTTTCACCTGCCTTAGATTATGGAGACAATGGGAGGGCAGAAAGAATGAGTTTGAGGTGATGGCAGGTTATGGCAAAATAAAAAATGATTCGTTAATGAAGGCTGGGTGGTACTAGAGGTTTAAAGTTCTTTCTTTGAGTGGTGTTTAAGTTAATAAGGAAGTGGTGATTTGAATGGAGAGACATACGAGGGAGAAAGAGGAGGAGGTGGGGNGGGGGGGGGGGGGGGGGGGTAAAAAGGGGAAAAGGGGAGAAGGGGAGATGGAGCAAGAGAGAGAGGCAGGGTCGTAGGCCGTATCAAACACGCCCTCCCCCCCTTCCCACTGTTCCCGTAATGCGAGGGACGTGAGGGGGGAGGGGCGAGAAAAAGGAGACACCTGAAAGAAAGGAGGGGGAAAACGAAATGAAGAGAAAAAAAGGGGAGAAGAGCAGGGAGAGAGAAAGAGAGAGAGAGAGACAGAGAGACAGAGAAGAGAAGAGAGGGAGAGAGAAGGGAAAGGGGGACAAAGAGAGAGTGATAGAAGCAAGGAATGAGAGACTACTCTTCATCATACACGAAGAGTCAATACTTTCATTTGTTTACGTATCTGAGATGGAAGGGGCTTATATAAAAAGGGATCCAAAACAGTTAGTTTTGAGTTCCAGGTATTTTGCCAGTTAACATAAGATATTATCTTTTTCTTATTCCACTGTCATACAAATAATTCCAGACAATGCGGCTCGAGTAGAACTTTTGTTGAAAGAAAATAATAAACAATGAAAAAAAAATAACAAGAAGAAGAAGAGGAAGAACGAGAAGAAGAAGAAGAAGAAGAAGAAGAAGAAGAAGAAGAAGAAGGAGAACAACAACAACAACAACAGAATCTCGCAAAAAAATGTATAATTTATCAGATCGACGATTTATCGTACATCGTTTGAATTTGTAAGTTTAAAGTGTGAAGTTTAGTCAGTATCACAGAAAATGAGGAATCAAGGGAGGTTAGGGGACATAGACAGGTTCTCATGATAATGCCTTATCTGCGAAGAGAGGAAGAGAGCAATGGGAAGAGAAGAGGAGAGGGCAAACGGAGAAAGATGAAGGAGGAGAGAAAGAAATGTGTGAGAGAAGGGAAGAGGAATGGAATGTAATCTTCAAAGAGAAATAGGGAATGTTGAGAGGTGAGTGAGAGATTGAACGGGGGTGAGGAGAGACGGACGAAATAGAGTAGAGAGGAAGGAAAGGATAAGAGAAATGGCAGAGAAAGGGATGATAGATAGATAGACAGACAGACAGACAGACAGACAGACAGACAGACAGACAGACAGATAGATAGATAGATAGATAGATAGATAGATAGATAGATAGATAGACACATGGAAGGGTGGATAGATGGATGGTAGGTTGATTGCTGATCGGGGATCGGGAAAGAGAAAAATATATATATTTGTGTGTGTGTGTGTGTGTGTGTGTGTGTGTGTGTGTGTGTGTGTGTGTGTGTGTGTGTGTGNGTGTGTGTGTGTGTGTGTGTGTGTGTGTGTACTGCACAGAACAAGATGGAGTTATCGAAAAAAATGTGCAAGGTGAGAAAAGCGAAAACCCTGAAAGAAGAGAACGGAGAGGCG
>JAWQUT010000047.1:2611210-2613710 GCA_033807755.1 Ellobium chinense | reverse complement strand
ACACATGCATACGGTAACAGCACGGTGCCCTTTCTTCGCGAAATTGAGTCGTTGCGCACCATAAATATTTTTTAGAGCGAAAAAGTACTGATAAACGGAAAATTATTTTTGATGTGCGTGTGTTCACCTTTAAGAACGGTCTACTGATTTTCGATGATACTGGTCGTGACTTTCGCAACTTCTTCTACCAGTCCTGCTCAAACTATGTATCAAACACCTGCGTTGAATATGACGCAAATCAGGTGTTTACAGAGAAGCGTCTCTCATAAATCATCCTTGGGCCATTATGAAGTTGTTGTTTTTCCTTTTATATTTGTTACGACTAAAATGAGATCAATGCAGCGTTACCGGGTGTAAACTGCTTTAGTCACAAGACTAGGGTAAAATATTACAATCATAACCTATGCATCATTTTGCACCCCGTATGCAATCTTCCATATCAAATTATAAAAAGAGTTGCATCTGAGTTGCATTGCACACCAAGACATGTTCAAGACAAGCAGGTCTAAAATTACTCTTTTGGGATGCTAGACTTTTTTTTTCAAATTCTTGTGACCTATGATCTGTAAGATGCGGAACTCCAGACAGTCGTTTAGAGGACCTTCAATACCTTATTATTATAAATAATGTATATGCTATTTCTATTGCACCACTCCCAAAATCATCTACTTAAAGAATGATCTGCATTTTCTCAATACCTTAAGGTCTTTGACACCTATTGTTTTTTTCTCTTGTTGGCCCTATTAACATTTTGTGTTATTCTACATATACCTCTGTGATTTGGGGGAATTTCTTCCATGGAGGTCAAAGTACTTCTTTTGCCCGATCTTTTGACGGGAAGAAAAAGGGGGGTCAACGCCTAAAATTTTTAACAAATGTCTTTCGAAAAAGATCACCTCAAATTCTGATTTGGTCCCCAATTTTTCATTTGGCTGGTTTTGACCGCGTGCGAATACATAGGTCTACACATTTTATTTTTTTATCTAGAAGGCTCAAATTGTACCTGAAACTTTAAAATTGGATGCTTTACTTAGATCACAGGTCATTTTACATATTTCTACACCCTAACACTGTCTGGCAGGGCCCCCAAAAAGGGGGATTTTATATATTAGCGGATTAACTGGGTTGTACAAAATGAGTGATTTGCCCTTCTAATAGGTGTCACAAACTTTAAGCATTTAACAAAAGGGAGACGATCAAAATTTCCGAAAAAAAGTCATCGCAATTAACTTCGAATCTTTTCTTTCTTTTTTTTGGGGGGGGGGGGGGGGNAACTTTAAAATTGAATGCTTTACTTAGATCACAGGTCATTTTACATATTTCTACACCCTAACACTGTCTGGCAGGGCCCCCAAAAAGGGGGATTTTATATATTAGCGGATTAACTGGGTTGTACACAATGAGTGATTTGCCCTTCTAATAGGTGTCACAAATCTTAAGCATTTAACACAAGGGAGACGATCAAAATTTCGGAAAAAAAAGTCATCTTTTTTGTTTTTGGATAACTCAGTTTGTTAAAGCTAATAATTTACAATTTAAGTAAATTTATGTCCTTACCACCATTATCAACAATTACTTAAAAGAGATGTGTGTAATGGGTTTGGGGAGAGATGGGGTGTATTCACCGCAGCGGCTTCTGAATTGTATTCACAATCTAAAGACTGTTCAGTCTGAGGGTCGTGGATTAGGCTCTGAGGTCGACGGTTTACATTGTTGTGTTCTTTGGAAAGACATTTAATTTCCAGTGCTCACTCCAGACAGGTGTAACTGAGTACCATGCCTTAGAGCTGCGGGGACAAGGACGCTGCCCCTCTACGACTAGCACTGATTTAGTTATAAATGTATTTCATATGTTATATTTTGTAATTACATGAACTATGTGTACTGTTTTATAATTATGTATTATGAATGTGATTATAATATTGCATGGTATTGTAAAACAATTTCTTCACGAGATAAAGGGAAGTCCTACTTTCATTTAAACAACAACAACAACAACAACAACAACAACAACAACAACAACAACAACAACAACAACAACAACAAAATGGACACATGGTTTTAAACCACTCGAAGATGAATACTGTGATGGATGAATGCATAATAATGCTACAGTTTCAAAATCGTGCTTCATTTTAAAGCTTATTACCCAGGAACAGTATCGATTCTTCATTAATTTATCTCCTCTAGAATCGCCCACCAACATCTGCCTCTCTTCTCTACGTAGCGTGGCGGTGCTGAGTGACTGGTGGTCTGGACTATTCTATTCCAGGCATAGCCTGCTGTACAAGTCGGCATGTTATTATGTATACAACATGCTTTCCTGTACAGAGATAGGTAGATGAACGGTGGTAAAAGGAGAGCGCATTAGTTTACGGTAAACAGTATCCAATAAGAAGACAGCCATTTTGTTTCTCTCAGTGGCGGTATCGTGTGTGAGGAGGGACTCAGAATAGAACTTTACGGAATAGAATTCTGAGGGGATTGATCAATTTAAAAA
>JAWQUT010000047.1:2562227-2576804 GCA_033807755.1 Ellobium chinense | reverse complement strand
GGGGGGGGGGGGGGGAGGGGGATGGGGTGAGGAGAGGTTAAAGCGTTCAGTTGCCTCTTTGGTCTCACTGTACTTTACCACCTTTTATCTGTCAGTCTGCCCGTCTAGCAAGCCTCTCTTTACTACAGAATGTGGATTTAACCAACATACGTATATCAGCTTGGGATTTTGTTTTAAAATTCCACATCTATCACCTGATATTATGGTTTGAACATCAAATGTATATCACACCGTGTGGGTGTTGAATAGATTTAACGTATTTTAAATTTCGTGAGTAAGAAATGTGCAGGTTCAGTTGTAAAGCAGCGTTTATACAAATAATCAGGAGGTGCTTAGCAGCTAAGTCCTGCGCCAGCAGGTTTTGTTTGTCTTGGACATTTTCAACATTCCTATTTTTGAACAAACTGATTACACACACATTTACATCTTACCATTAAAAAAAAAAACCAAAAAAAAACCCCCACCAAAAATGATAATAATATAGCGATTTATTACTGAAGTATAACAGCGAACATTGTAACATCATTTTATACCTTTGTAACAAAGCATCAAACGTATAGTCTACACGTAAAAAATATAACAGATTATCGGCAAACAAGAGTATCAATGGACATACAGCGAATCAGCGACAACGTATCAATTGTTCAAATAGTATTCATTAAAAAAATTCATAACGTGTATATAACCTATAAACCCGACATACCAAAAAGTGGGCATAAAAAGGGACATCACTGCCATTGGTCTGTGGTTGCCACTGGAGTCACTAATCTCCCTTCCCGTCAGCGTGATACCGATCTTGCATGGGCATAAAAATCATTATTAATCTATCGAATGCTTGTATGCCAATGCAAAATCGACACCAGGCTAGCAGAAAGGGAGGTTTGGGATCCTTATTGCAAGCAGAGACCTATTGCATTGATGTGCTTTTACTCTAAAGTACCAACAAACCAACCGAAGTAATAATTATGTATCACTGTAGACTTTCATCCCTTGTCACATAGATGATTATAATGTTGCAAGACGATAGGCTATAAGTACAAGTTCATCCCTCACAATGCTCTTTATATACAGTCTTGGCGTCCATTGCTAAAATGATCAAATTTCACTGTGTTTGGCTAAAAGGCGTAAAATTTTGCAGGAAATTTGGGTCATTTTTCATGATTGCCAAAATAGGAATTTGTTCTCCCACATGCTTTAAACGTATCAGAGCGTAAATTTACAGTTTATAATATTTGTGTAATAATATAATATGCATACAATTTCAGAAAGATATGGATCCAAGCACAAACTTATTCAAGTTTTGAAAGATCTTGACACAATTCGAAGTAAGACAAGAATAACAACTCTTGGTTTATTCATATAAAATGTTAGACTTAGGAGTTATTACCCTTAAATTACTTCTTTATGTGAACATCGTTCGAAATCGAACTATGTGGTTGTTTTTTTTCCAAATGTAGATTATATGTGATTTACTTTACATTTCAGTACTAGCAGGATAGAGGGTTATAAACAAAACGTGCATGTCAAGGCAATTTACGTAATCCTTGTGTAACTGTTTACTACATTATGTTTAATACATATACATATATGTACATACATGGTATGGATATCATACATAGGCTTAATTGACAATCTAAACAAGCAGTGTTAACATCAATAATAAAACAATTCTTATAGTTTAATTTGGAAGAGTGACAGTGTGTAACACTGAGCAAAAAAAGGGATTTGTCTAAGGGTCAACAATTAAGTGTCTCTTCCTGGAAATGAGGTCCTGATAAACACAGGAGCTCTCTCCAATTCTGGACGAGCACATTAGAAAATTATGGATGTGTCCACAGAACATCCTTTTCCAAAAGGGACCTTAACTGGTAAAGATACGCCTATGGATCTCCTAGGCATTTGGGCATTCTTGCACAAAGACCGTCAATTATAAAACAGAAAAGGAAACCGTCAATTATAAAACAGAAAAGGAAACCGTCAATTATAAAACAGAAAAGGAAACCTATACTGATATCAGAAGGGGAACAAAAACATATACACTGATTAACTGAGATAATAGAGAGCTTTAATTTTCAAGTTTGAATCTTTACTGTTATCCCAGAAGGTCCCCTGTTATGCTTCTAGTGTTACGATCATATTGCAAGTTACAATTAAATTCCCAGGTTTCCTCGAATCATCTACTCGTAACGGACAATATGATCACAAGACCAGGAAAAGTCATAACTGCGCACCACTGCCATAACAATAACTTTAAGAGTATGGTCTCCGATGTTTAATCTACGTCGGTGCAAATATCAAGGAATTGATTATTGGAGAAAATATGGAGAAGTCCAGTGAAGAGAGATTTTGACAACATGGAAGGAAGGTAAGAATAACTAAAAAATACAAAATGTAATATTTATCAAGAGTAATTACCTTCAAAAATGCTTCTCGGTTTTGCCAAAATCTTTCCAAATGGAAAGAACCTTTTTTTTTTTTTTTTGTACTGCCTATGTAATACAGTTGACATCTCAGTTCAGCAAAATACAGGCTATAAACACAATACAAATGCATATCAAAGCATCGTTCAGAATCCTTGGGCAATGTCATAATATAATGTTTGATATTTCTAAAAGATAGGGAAACCATGCACCATAATATTAGCTTCAATCTTATCTAGGCAATGTAAAATGTAATGATACACGTTCCATGGTTTAATTTGAAAAGGATAAATAGGATCTTTAAAATGACCTATGATCTACAGTGTTTAACCTACTTTAGTGTAAATTTTAGGGAACATTGCTGAAGACACTAGAGAAGTCCAGTTAGAAATATTTAGCCAAATATCAGGTAAGATAATAACTACTCTTAATGCTTCATTAATACAAAATGTAACAATTATTAGGAGTAATTACACTTAAATTACTGTCTTCTTTTTCAAAATCTTTCCAAATGGGACATTACGAATTTTTTTAAATTCTTATTCTGTGCCATTGTAAAGCCATTTTAGATACCAGTACTAGGATGATACAGGACATAAACACATGTTTACATATCAAGGCATTTGTAAAAACACAAAAACACTCCCTACAAGTAATAGAGGTTTGTTTCTATATCCGTTTCATACTCGCGCCTCGACCTGATGGTATAAACATGTATAATGTCCACGGAATTTACTCAAAATCGTCAAGAAAACATCTCAAATAAGATTTAAAAATAAATTTTGAATAAATTTCATGAGCACCAACGAAGTTGATACCGCCATGTCGAAGAGTGCATACAGATTGAATTTTAAGTATATTACAGTAAACCTGTGATTAAAGTGCCGGTAATAGCAAAATGCTCTTTCAAAACTGACACAATATGCACTACACTACCTCTGACAATGATGGGAAATGGCTGACAATTCCATTTAGCGAAAAGAAGAAATGGTATTGGGCAACTATAGTATAAATGCAGCACATATTTAATGGGCAAGAGCACATTAGAAACTAAGGTAGCAACAACATGTACTGGCCAAAAAGCCAAACAACCGAAATGCTCTAATCTTCAGTTATTTTATTTTGCATAAAATTATCACATAGAACGTAGCGCTCCCCACTCTCCTTTCACCCCCCCCCCTTTCCCGGCCACCAAAAAGAACCCATTGGGAATAGGGGCACAATACATAAACATAATACAGGTCGCCTATCCGTTTTCCATCTCTCTGCCCTCCTTTAGCGCGTGTTCTTGCAATTGCATCATAGGTCAAAACGCAAATGCTATTCATTGAAAATCACTAAACTCGAAATCTTGGCGTAAAGGGAATACAGAAAGAATTTAGCAATTTCCATGAACAACACTTGAAGTAATCACCATTAAGTGCAATCGCAAATGCACGCAGAGTTAAGATTGAGTGCATGAATTTTGAACCAAAATTACAAATGTGAGGTGGCTAGCTCAGCATCGCTTGCAGCGAACACAGCACTTGGGCTCAGTTCAAGGGACGTTGTTAATTTTGCAATATTTCGAGAGTTCGAGATGTTAGTCCCTCTCCCCTTCTCCAAGGACTGGGTTTGCACTGATCCTGGGGATGAGCAAACCTGTGTCAGCATAACATAATTATTCTTACATATTACATATTGTTCTTTGCACTAAGGAAGCATTTGATAACTGAGCAATTCCATACATTACAAAAAGATTAAAAATATAACAATTATTACTGGGTAAAATTTTCCCTCTAGTGACATCGTTACTAAAACTTAATTCATAATAGTGTGCACAAATTATAATTATATTCACACACGGAAGTAATTATATTCCAGAGCAAATTTGTATTAAATCTTGTTTCTATATTTCAAGTTCATATGTAATAGTATTTATTTGTAAGCATGCATGAATATTTGACAAAAGTTACACGAAACTCCAATGTTCATACTCTAGATCTGTTATTAACCCAATCCCATGCCCACTGTTATTAACCCAATCCCATGCCCACTGTTATTAACCCAATCCCATGCCCACAAGATAAACGTGCTTGAAAATTCAAATTCGATCATGACTTAATTAAACATTGTGTGCATTGTCTTACTCTCCTACTCGTATGTCACTTGAGAACTTGCGCATTAACGAAGGGGTTTTCTTACCATCTTAAGAATGACAATTCCCATGTTGAAACGCTACTCAGTGTGCATTCAGCACGAATGCATTAATGTAATTCTTACTATGGTAAAAGATCCCATTGTTAATGCGCATGGTCTCTATCTACAAATTAGGTCATAAGAGGACATAGAAGTTTACAAACGACCTCTAAACTTAAAATTGTTAAAAGATTTTATGAAGTATACCTCTGACTTTTCGAGCTTACTTTAAAGAATGTATATTATATATATATATAATGCAAAACCACTTGCGGAATACCATCTACTACGTCAATTAAGAGCCTTTGTTTTAAATTCGTAACTGTTTACGGACCATTAGGGCAGAAGTAGGCACGCACATTATACCGGTGTTAGAGTGCATTCCACGTTAGAACTTAAAATCAGATGTGAATTTCACATCTAAAGGTAACGTGCAATGTTATCGTAATACCAGGAAATATCATGCAACTTTTGTCATAATGGTCCATAGGAATCAGAACGTGAAATTAAAAGCTCTCTATTCTTAACATAATGTGGTAAGGTATTGTACCGAGGGCATTAACTGAAGTTCCATACCACGCTTACACCAGATTTCTCATGAATGTATGAAGGGTGTTTAAAGGAAATGTTTTTAGAATATTTCGGGATGAATGCATTAACTTATTAAGCTATGTCCATATCAAAAGATAATGACCGAGTTACGATGTAGCTGTGCGATGCGAAGGTACCCTCTTTATTCCCATTAACCATCCACATAAGAAGCGTTAGCTGTAACCGAGAAACTGGCACTCCAGGTGTGGACGATTAATGGACGTAAAGAAGGTATTTTCGCGTCCTGCAACTACACTGCATGTCGACCGTGTCTCTTTTGGTAAGGTCCTAACCCTCTGCATTGCCCAACAATCCAAAAGACTACAAAATGTGACTGGGCTGCATTGACTGGGACAAGTGTAGACCACCTAAACCATTGGACGTCTCCGATGACTGATCTGAGTTGACCGGCAGGCTAAAATGGTACCACGTATAAGATCATGTGTTGTGTGCTGGTGCACACCAATTTCCGAACGAGGTATCTCTTTGGTTTGCCGATGGACACGCATGTTGCGTACACATCTGTCCTTTGACCCTTACAAGTAGAGCAATGCATGTCTCATCACACAAGTTTTTAAGTATAGTGAAAGCAATACCACACAAATGTCACTACATAGTGACAAACATCAATGCAGCATTATATTAAATTTAATGTATACCAGGAAAGGTGGCTATAATAAAGAATGGCATTTCAATAGCACCTTACGACCGATAAGCACAAAGCAACTTGCACAAACACACATAATGTATATGAATGAATTATACATCATATTTGACATTAACAATGTTATACGAGTTCTCAATAGTCCTTCCATACAACCCACATTATTCCTCTCGCAATCAGCTGGAAACGCACATCTGTCTCCTGAACTGCATTACAAATTCTATCTCAGCAGAGAATCTTTTTAAAAACAGATTTCAGTATTGAGGAATTCGCTTAATCTTCAATCCTTGTGATGGATTACTGACAATATTTTCCCAGCAAAGGCGCAAAGATCTCTTATCGCAGCCTCCACTCAATGGCAATTGCATATTAAAAGGGGTTGACTGTATCTGTCTAAAATGTGTGGAACGCACTATCAGGTGAACAGTGGCCATAATATGAAGCATAATCCTTACGTTAAATAACGCACTATGGTAACCACAGGAACCCCCGCCTTCCCCCAAACCAAAATGTTCACCGTAGTTAACGTAGTGCGCAAGTTAATGCAAGGATGACACACATGACCACTGATCAAGGCGAAGTTTATATCTTGCAATGAGCTTTCCGGCTTTCCAGATGGGAACGACTTAAGTGGAGAGCTTTGATTTTAACGTTCGGTTCTTTAACTGACCGTTATGGCAGAAGTAAGCATGCGCAGATGGCGTTTCCAGGTGTTATGAACATATTGCACACTATGAACTAGTTACGAAATTCTAATTCTAATTTGTAACGTGCATTATGGTCTAACATCTTTGAATGCTATTATGCTCATGCCTGCCTCTGTCATGATGATAAGTAACAGATCCATTTTTGAAAAATTTTAAAAATGAACCCTCCCATTATCCAAAAGACTAATTTATTTGAACCCAAGTTACAAATGTTATAACAAACATCTATATATATGTATAGCAAATACATAGACAGAATAAACAATAAAACTGCACACACAGTAAAAAAAAATTTAATTAAAATTTCCAATGTGTGTGGAGATAACAGATAGTAAATGAACACAAAAGACTAGAAAATGATGATCACGAAAATAGTCAAGAATTATCTATCTTCAATGGGCCTACACCAAGTACAAAGTAAAAGGACAATATGAATGTGGACAATTTCTAGTTTTCATACCCAACTATTACTCGGAAGTGCACAACTAACAATATTTTAGGCGATTGATGAAATAAAGAATGGCAGAAAATGAATGTCTTGGCGAAACAGAGACAGACACTCTCTTGGCATATTTTTTCGTTTGCAAGGAGGGGTTGTTCCAGATTGTTACGCCTGTGATTATCGTACTAGCAACACCAAGTGCCACATTAATAAAGCAGGAAACTTGGATTTTTCAGCTAAGGCTGTATATATACACTTCGAGTATCTATATTAGAGATTGATCGTTCAGATAAATACAACACATGTCTTAATGGAATTTTTAGGTTCTGTTTTGCCATCTCAGTGAAAACAAAATCGTTAGATCTAGAGCTACATAGGCTTAAATTTTATAAAGTTTTGTAGAGGAACTTTGTCCTCAGTAGAGATTTGAGATTTGAGGAGGCTAGAAGACGCTTTGAAGCAGTTACGCACCTGACTTATGAGCTGCTAAAGTTAGAAAACTTTACAGAGGCAGTTTCTCTCTTCCGTTACATATACAGTCCATATAATATTGGAGAATGCAATATACAGTTTGTTTTCAAGCACCCATTACCATTAAAGATTTATTCAATTCAAAACATTGCGGTACATTTTAAAGCAATACTTGCGATACACCATGTACTTTTATAGGGTCCTGGCTTCCCACAGTACCAGATCTGGCTTTTGGATCTGTGGTGTAAGCAGCCCTCATCGTTTCATTGTGGTGTCTATGTAATTCTTAATAAGGAAGCTGGAGTTTGGTAAATGTTCCCTCGATTAAATGGCAGATTTGAATTAGCCTATTCAATAACCAGTTTCGAACAAGTTCTGTGCAGTTAAGACTGATATGAAGCGAATTCAAGACTTATCCCCGACGCGTTGGCCGAGTTTGAGAGGCAAAAATTGCGAATTCTTAAAATGACCTTAGAATACACTATCAGTACACAAGTTGAATTCTTTTATACGAGAAGAACCGATTTGTTCTTTGAAAATGAAAATTCCGCTGGCTCTTTCTTGTGATTGGTCTCCATCTGTAGTTTTATTGGAAACCCAAGATCAATATTTACAACCAGCAAAACTACGTATGAATATTGCTCTTTAACAGGACTTAAAAGAAAAGTGTGATTTAATGGTGAAGAACGATTGCTGTATGTGATGCAATGTCCTTTTAAGTACACCTGTACGAGATGAGATGAAAGACAAATGTGGGCAGTTCCGATCAAGCAATTTTAAACCCTGCGCTACGTGCGATGTGAGGTTCTAAGTACGACCTAATCTTTTGGTCCCAATAGCGCTTGGACGTATATCTCTTTACGTCGCATACCTGTATCGTATCCATCCTACTCTGACGTCTCATTTTCTATGTAAAGAACCATACCAACTTACAGGAAGAAGGGCCAGAGGAAGAGAGCAGTGTAAGCTGTAACCGTAGTGAAGCAATGCAAAATCCTGTAGTGAAGCAATGCAAAATCCTAACTCAAACCCACGGAGACGCTATTAATACACTCTTATATAGTTTGTTTTGCCGAAATAAAAAAAAAATCGGTTATTTTTGTTATTATTTTAAAGAAAATTTGGATGACGCAGTTAAGCAAGTAGTCTTAAAAAGGCGATTTTTTTTCCAGGCTGGTCAGTACAGTTTCAATCGTTTTTTGCTCTTTGTCTGTCATGAATATTAACGTGTGTGCATAGAGTTTAGAGTTTTACAGTAACGAGACTATACTGTTTCATATCGAAGTGATATACGTCATATCTGATCTGTCATTTCATTCATAAGGACTGGAGCTTAGGTACCCATTCTGTAGCGACTAAATGACCTACTTACAGTACAAACATCGGACAGAACCCAGTTTTTTTAATTCTATTAAAGACTACTCAGTGTCACCTCACATGCAAATCATTTTTAAAAATCCGTCAAGACATTTAATATTGCCTACAAACTTTTCAGTGAAACGAACTATAGTAATTTGGGGACATCTGTACTTGAAAAACATGATATAGTGGAGGGGCTGAAGCTATTAACGGACTGACTTGACCGAAATGGACAAATTTAGATAGGACATAATGAAAGATCAGCGGAACAAGGGTTTATCATTTATTTATTCGCGACAGCCTGAATTCAGCTTTCCCTTTCAGTGTCCAAGGTTCTCAATTTGGTCGTTAGCGGACACACAGACAAAAGAAAGACGGGGTGGTGAAACTCGATCTCAGCATCTTGCCCAGGGCGTTCGCACTGTTAGATCAGGGATTTTTACTCTTTTGTGTGTGAAAAAAAAATGAAACAATGACGACCATGACTGCTTAGCGACTGAGAAGTGTATGGGCTAAGACTCGAGCATAAAATATTTAGGTTGGATGAACTTTTCTCTTATTGATTTTTTACAATTCTTAAAATCTGTAACCCTTGAGCCCAATCTTTGGACTTTTCTGTGTGTAAATTAATAGTACTGAAGTATTGCCACTGGAGCATCACAGAGTGCGGCCGGCAAACATGCAAGTTCATGCAAGATCATGCAAGTTCATGCAAGTGTTAATACAATTGTGCAAGGAATGAGTGATTTTTCCAAATCTCGGAAATTCTGCTCGAACAGTTTTTAGACGTAGGAGAAATCTTAAAGAGTTATTTTGAAGTCAGGTCTTTCCGTTATCAGATAAGGATCAAGTTCGCAATAAATGCTTCTTGACAACATTTATGGGAGTTGAAATAAATATGCTTGTTAACTTTGAAGTCTGATAGCTTAAATAACGTTTAAATCCAAGTCTGGGAAATCACTCATATTGTATGCATGCATGAGCTCATTTTGTGCTGAAGATAAGGTGTTAGTAGTAGAATGAAGAAATCAGATGCATACTACTGCCTTCATTGTGATTATAGGATGTAAACAGTGACTTACATCTATTCTCAAGCCCTCAGCCGATGCTGATTGCCTCCCTTGAATTCAGAATAGAGTGCTGAATTCGACGTTCGCTCGACAAAATATTTATGAAGGTTAGTTGCCTGCATCCGATATCTTGATTAAATATTTTTTGTGATGCTCCAATTCATACCTCGGTACAGTGTTATATATATTTTTTAAAGAAATGTAAACCCGATACAAAATGTATCTATCAACACCATTTTTGAAATAAGGTAGACTAGGAAATAACTGAAAATCCATCCTTTATGCTCGGTCTTGGAATATCAGCTGAATCATGAGTATCTCCATTTTCTTTATAGTGTCAGAAACTTAAAGAGCTCAAACACCAAGATTTTACCAGAAGGTGGTATCTTCCTCTAAATATCATCTATTGCCTCGTTGTCCGAAAAAAAAAGTGTCCATCTGTATTTACTTCCAAAAGTGATTTCTACGGGGAAAAACTTCCGGAATAATAATTTCAAACGGCATTGCACAAGGGCCTGTCAAAAATGAGATTCATCATCTCTTGATCACTTTGTCTCTTATTCCAAATAAAGGCAGGTCTGGATCACTGTTTATCTTCGGACCTTTCAAGGAAAATGTAAGACAGGCTGTCTACGAAAATAAAATAGTTTGACTTTCTTGACTCCAGAGAAGAAAGTTCTGATATGTCTTATCTTCAGAAATCAACGAGCAGGCCTCTGTCAGATTTTCAGCGGGACAAACAAAATTAGAAACTGAGGCGCTCAGGAGTAGAACAGGAAAAAAAACCTGTATATTATTTTCCACCGAATGAAAATTGCCAAAGAAAAGGAACGTGGCTTCATTTAACAGTGAAAGCTGCTGCCATTAGGCTGGCATATTTTTATCACAGTTGAAGTTATTTCCTGTACAATTGGTGACTTAAACGTGCGAGAAGAATTGGCCCATCATACAAATGTACTTGCACCGTTTAGAGAAGTTCATTACTAGATTAGCTCAGGGTAATAACTGAAGAGCGCTTCCCGAAAACTCATTTATGTGCAGTCTGAATGTTTCTGAAATATAGATACGAATGATATTTCTGAAGATATTTCAGTATTATTTACCACTGACATAACGCAAATTAATGTTATATAGGACTGATTGAAGTTAATAGTATATATTGACTAAAGCGTAATTTTCACTGAGATCATTTTGCCAATTATCACGCCTGCCCGATTGCCAGGTTTTCAATCCTGAGTTTACATTCACTCGTACAGGCAACCTACTTAATGGATTATTATCTGAAGAAACGCTTAACCTTCACATGAACTAATCTATAAACAATTTTATGTTTTCAAAGGTGGATGACAAATATTTTGTGTGGCTCTGTCATTAACAAAAATCCTAGCTTTTGACTGTCCAGTTAAGATACTTCTCATAGAGTAGTCTGGCTGTTCAACCAAAATACCTAATTCCAAATTAATAACCTAATGAGATACAAAAGCTTCCCACGGAGTAGCTCTGCGTCGAAGAAACGACGGTGAATAGATTTTTATGGGGCGTCCAGGTGTTAGGATTGGGGACTGAAGAGAATGTGAATGGCGCAGGAACCCTAGAAGGGGGAACTAAAAGTGAAGTGTGGGAAGACCAGAGGGTCAACACTGAGGATCTTCCTCAAAATGACAAAAGTGTGC
Organism: Ellobium chinense; assembly: GCA_033807755.1. NCBI lineage: Eukaryota > Metazoa > Mollusca > Gastropoda > Ellobiida > Ellobiidae > Ellobium > Ellobium chinense. Next base: position 2,565,229 of record JAWQUT010000047.1, on the reverse strand, counting down.
TGAATAGTTTATTACTGACTAGTTGAATTGGTGGACAAGTCTTATAAAAAAGGATTACTTCGATCGTGTGCAGAACCCAGAACCCTACAACAAATGTGTGCCGCAAGATCGATGGAAAGAAAAAAAAAACACCACACCGAGCCAGACTCCAATAGTAACAATGACAATAGCAGATCTTGATATAATCTTGCAATTGCTCCCATCCCCACCTTTTTCACTGCTGTAATGACTTCTGGAATTTCAAGGAAAGCTCATCTTAAATGCTTTTGATTACCATTACATTTAAGATGTATTGCGAACAACATACAAGCAAAATCATTAGGACAGAAGGTATTTCAACCATAAATATGTAGTCTATATAATGAGCAGACAGTGCATGTTGCAGAATCCATGTGTCTCCAACAGCTTGATGATCACTGGAGTAGTCTGTATGATGAAGACAGTCTGTGACTTCAGGCTGGATTTGCTCTGATTTGTCCTGAGAATAGTCTGAGAAGTCTGAAGAGCTGGTTAATTGATATCATCTGTGACCAGGTCGAGAGGATCTTGATTGGCTCCCCGTGTCGTTGTAGCTCATCTCCCTTATGCAAGGAAAAAGTCCTATTGGAGGGGAACAAATTATACGCGAGATTAGATTAATATCGAGCAGTTTGGCTGCATGATTAAAGCTTTGAACTCAAGATCTGAAGGCTGTAGGTTCGAGTTTCAACCAGTGTTTTGACAATGCTTAAGGAAAGTATTTTATTTACATTTCCTTAGTCCGCCGGTTTGTAAAATGGGTACCTAGCTAAAGGCAGATTTATTGTCACAGTGCCAGTGAAAAACGCCTGTATGTGGCAGCGGCAATGGGTGATATCTCAAGGACACTAGAGTGATCTGGCCTGCTATGTGAAGTAGCATAAGATGACATTGGTCCACCATATTATTATAAGATTATGGTGATGAGATCAAAAACTTCTTGCGATAACAGTTAATGAGACACACTATATTCGCAGCTGGATGCAATATCATGCTGATGAAATTGAGACGAGCCTTGGTGACGCCTGCATTTTTTCCACACTACAAATTTTGCTTCGGAATTCAAGGCCCAAAGGGAAGATAGCACGATTTTTTTAAAAAAGAAAATGCAGATACAGGTAATTATAAATAAAACTTGTATACTACTGTAATACTCACTGAGGAAGGTACTTGTTTGGAATAGGCTTACCTGTATGAAAACGTGCTTCAGTTCATAACTTGGTCTCCACGTCGCTTCCATGGCACATGACAGTCATCTGAAAAGGAAATGAGCATACATTTAATAACAACAACATTTATATGAATGGTGTCCAGGTTAATCTAGTCGCTCAAGCGATTTCATATTATTTCCCAAACCAGACCAGATCTCTTAAACACCCCCTCAGTTCCTTGGGAAACGTACAATGCTGCTGCTTTTTACTTGATAATGTCATGTCTAGTCGGAGTGGACAGCGAGGGGTTTTTATTTTGGCAACATTTATGGTCCTTAGAGCGGTTGCTTTTTCGAGAGACTTCTGAAAGTCTAAAAATAAAATTTCCCAACATCATGAGCATCAGGGATTAGAAAGTGAACAGAAGGGTGCTGTCTCAGGGTACTTATAACATGATCCTCGGAGGAGTCGAACTCACGATCTTCAGATCTTGAACCCATGGATATTACAGTTGGATGTGTTCAGTCCTTGGTAATACATATAGAGGAAAAAAATGATATCCCAATCACAGTATGTGAAGTGGGCATAAACTGTTCACTGCTCAAAGTTTAGATTTATTCCAGATAGCGGAGTGCGTGGGTCGAAATGCGAACAGCGTGATTAGTTAATAAAAATAATGCAGGGACAGGTCATTGTAAATGGAATTTGTATATTACTGCACTACTCATGAAGAACCATATATATGTAGTTTAGACTTACGTGTACAAATCTTGCTTCAGTTTATAAGCTGCTCTCCGCAACGCATCCATAGCACATGACAACCATCTGAAAAGACAATCACGCACTTAATGTCAGCTAGATGAGAAATTGGTCAATGAATATTGAAAGAATTCAGGAAGAACATGCATGCGTCTTTGCAATGTATAGTGTTCATGCAATACTGTATTTTGAAGTGAGTTTTGGCCTATGGCCTAATAAAGGCTTTGAACTTAAACTATCTTTTTAAGTATGTATCCAAGATAACCCAGTCGGTCAAGGGAAAATATAACTACCCAAAGCAGATCAGATCTCTCACAGATTCCCTCAGTTCTCTAGGAAGCATACAGTGCCACTGCCACTGCCATTTACAAGAGCTTACAAGCATTATGGCAATATCATTCACATCATATGGCATGTTTAGAAGGCATGAACAGCGGATAATTCGTATTTTGACGGCATTTATGGTTCCTAGAGCGATTGCCGTAAGAGATTTCCAAATATCCAAAAATAATTTATCTTAAATCATGAACATCAGGCATGTGAAGTAGACATAAGAAGCTGTCTGAAAGTATTTAGAACATGATCACGGCAGGATTCGAACGCACGACGTTCAGATCTTGAACCCAACACTACAATGTAATGAATGATGAAAAATACACATGGATATTACAGTTGGATGTGCTGAATACATTAATTCGTTCATCGGATGCAAAACTTTGGACTAGTGTGAGCTGCTTTAGTACATTATGTTAACAACAATGTTCAACTAACAAGTCTTCTGTGAAATCCTGGATACTGCTGTATCTCAAGCCTCTCTCTGCGTCCTTTTTCCTTGCTAAAACACTGATAAAATATGCTCGTTCACTTGCGGCGAAAACGAGTCTTCTTACCTGCAGGTATACAGGATTCGGTTGAGTCCATGACTGATATCTAGAGACTGGCGAGCTCTTGATGAATATGTATCTAGGAAAAAGCTGGTTAAGAACTTTTTAAAAGCAGTTTTAAAAGTTAAAACAAATGTTTGGACAACCTAGGTGGGGAAGAGGAAGTACGGTTGAAGAGGTGGGGGGAGGT
>JAWQUT010000047.1:2521174-2532618 GCA_033807755.1 Ellobium chinense | reverse complement strand
CCCACACCCCTTCCCCTTCCTCTGCAGCCACAAACCTAACTGAAGTTTGCACCCATGCATATCACTTATGCCAGCAATGTGGGTACTTTCTACGACCCCATTTTTATTACATACATCAAAGCATGATACCTCTAAACCCTCTCGCCTGACTCGTCGCTTTATTGCTGTTTTTTTTCCCCTTTGGAAATGCACATTTCTTCCTACACAGCCTTTATCAAAGATTTTATCTCTCTTTTCCAGACAGGACCTCATTTCAAAATCCTTTATCCTTTGCAGAACCTTAATTTAAAGATTTCGTTTTTCTGGCTAATTTTTTGTTTATAGTTTGTGTGATAGTTCTCTTTCCTTTAACACCTTGAGGTGCTGCTGTTTCAAGAGTATCTTTAATTGTTTGCTGACTGCTGAGGCTTTGGCTGCCCCCCGTCCCTTCCTCTAGAATGTCTTTCCGGCGTGTGCCTTGGTGAAGAAAGAGTATCTTCCCTTGCCGCTTGCTATACACAGTCGGCGTTGATGTGGAAGATGGTATTTCACATATTAGGTCAAATGCAAATGTTGTTACTGCTTTGCCAACAAGTGAAAATATATTCTGTTGACAGGGGCTCTAAAATTTGAGGTTGCAAGGGCCAAATTGTAAAAGCCTCTTTGAGCCATTTAATAAAATGTTCTGCTTGAACCACAGGAACGTTCCGAGATGGGCCATGGCTTATCCGCAGATATGCTGCCTCCACTGTGTTGAATGCTGCACACTGGTGCGTTGAAGAACAATGTGTTACAAAGGGGAATGGCTATCTCCTGGGACAGGACCGCACTTGCATTGATGCAGTTCATTTAGTCATTGGTTTAGCCACAAGATCGGTCCTATTCCGTGATTATCCCAGGGGAATGATATACATGAACGTCATAATTAGCGATGGGATGAAGTCTCTTCATGAGGCTGCACGCGTTCTCGTTTTTCTCTTTCTTAAATGCCTTTATGTGGAATGTAAACTTAATGTCAGATTAGAAGATAATATGTTAACATCCAAAAATAAAGCTTGAACATAGAGACCAGGCATATCTTTTAACGGATTAACGAGAAGAAAATATGCTGATGACCTCATTTTGGTCGCCATTTCAAGGACTTATTCAAAGGACTTGGAAAGTGTATGAGGCTTCGTTAAGGTTGAACGCGTTCTCGTTTTTCTCCAAACTTAATTAATATGGACTACACCATTAAAGTCATATGGAGAATAATATGTTGACGGGTCTAAATATAAAAGTTGAACATAAGGGCCAACCATAAAAAAAAAGAAGGAAAAATAAACTGCTGACGTCATTATGGCCGCCATTTTAAATACTTCACTTAAAGTACTTGCAAACTGCAAACTATATGAGGACCTGAGTGGCTAAATGACGTTGAAAGCGATTTCCTTTTTATCTTCAAACTTTATTTATATGAAATACACCTTTAAAGTCATCCGGAGGATAATAATATTTTGATGAGTCTTAAAGTAAATCTTCAACATATGCGCCAGACATTTTTTTTTAAAGGTTAGCAAGAGGGAAATACAAACCGCTGACGTCATTTTGGCAGCCATTTTAAGACTTTCACTCAAAGGCGTTGCAAACTATATGAGAAATGGAGTCGCTTCATGACTTTGAAAGCGATATCCTTTTTTCTTCAAACTTAATTTGTATGGAATATATCGTTAAAGTCATCGCGGAAGATAAAATGTTAACGGGTCTAACTATAAAACTTGAACATAGGCGGCAGCTATTTCTTTAAAAAGATTAACAAGCAGGAGTAACAAACTGCTGACGTCATTTTGGCCGCCATTTTAAGGACTTCACTTAAAATACTTGCAAACTATATCAGGAATTAAGACGCCTTATGACGTTGAAAGCGATCTCCTTTTTTCTTCAAACTTCATTTATATGAAATACACCGTTAAAGTCATACACCGTCATAGTAATCTCTGAAGATAATAATAATATGTTGAAGAGTCTAAATATAAATCTTGAACATGGAGCCGGCCATTTAAAAAAACAAATGATTACCAGGGCGGAAAAAAGTAAAGTAATGACGTCATTTTGGTTGCTATTTTATGGGCTTAAAGGACTTGGAAACTATCTGAGGAACAGAGTCATTTTATACCGTTGAAAGCGATCTCCTTTTGTCTTCAACCTTCATTTGTATGGAATACACCGCTAAAGTCATCTCGCAAGATAATATTATTTATGTTGACGACTTTAAATGTAGAGCTTAAACATGGGGGCCAGCCATTTTTAAAGGCTTAACAAGAAGAAAAACAAACTGATAACCCCATTCTTGCCAGAGTTTTACTGACAGATTTTGTCCGGAGGATAGAATTTCAAGGGGGACAAACTATCATCTCACACCTGCAAATAAGGCAAGAGACTCTTGCAGAGAGATCCATAATGGCACCAGTTTGACACAGCCCATATGTACCTGAGCAACCATCCGAGAATTTCTGAAAACAAAAATATCGTTAAAACAGCAGGATCCCCAAAACCTCTTTCAAATTTTGTTGGTTTGTTTGTTTATTTATTTGTTTGAGTCCAGTTAATGAATTCAACTTTGTAAAGTGATAGATTTCGTGACTGAAAGGCATAAAGAAAATAAACAAAATTGTTATTATGGTCTTAGATGGAGTAGACTATGCAAATGTTTCGAATCAGTAAAGGTCGACTGATGAGGTCATGCTGCTAATATATATAGAGGATCTGAAATTCATGTTTGTTTGATATCAGGTTTATGAAATGACTTATATTATTTGTCTTATTCGCGAGCCTCTGGCGAATTTTATACTTCTGATATAAAACAAACACGAGTTTCAGATCCTATTTATCATATAAACTCTTAACTAATTTTTAAAATGAACTTTTAATCGTGAAAACGACCCTGAAGTAGCGATCGCCCTGTTTGAGACACATCACTCACAACTGAACTGAATAAACCACACAGTTACGCGACACGAAGTAGATCCAAACAGCTGATAGTCATCGATGAAACTTTAGATCACTTCTGCCATGTCTTCTCCGTCAATTATTATGGACTGCCGTTGAGCATTCATTTTTGCCGTTGACTGCAAATCTAGATGGAGGAAAACCCACGGCAGTGAAAATAATTATAAAACAAATGACGTCGCATATTCATATGCCTAGAGGTTTCCAAGGCTTCCAATTAAAAAAAAATATTCATAAACAGGTCAAAGGTTCATATGTAATATGTGGCATTATTACACACTTTTATGTCCCTGGAAATAGGCCCTGTTTATATGATATATTATTATTATCAACGCAACTCTCTTCAGGAAATGTTTGTTAGCCAGAGAAGTGCTCTGCAACTGAGAATGAGAGAAGGCCAACAAAGGGAGGGCATTTTACAAGATGCGACAGTCGTCGAACAGTTTTCACATTTAATAAGAAGGCAAACCTGACCATAACAACCACATCAAGCAACAAGAAGAGGAGGAAGAAGTAGAGGAGAAGGAGAAGGAGGAGGCGCAGAAGAAGAAAGAGGAGGAGGAGAAGAAGAAAGAGGAGAAGAAGAAGAAAGAGGAGGAGGAGAAGGAGGAGGAAGGGGAGGAAATGAAAAAGGAGGAGGAGGAGAAGAAGAAGGAGAAGGACGAGAAATGTGATGACAGAGAGACAAGCGGATAGGCAAGCCCATGGATGAATAGACAGATGGACGGACATTCAGCTGCGTAGACAGACATGGACACAAATAGACGGACACTAACCAAGAGAAAGATAGCAAAGCAAGGAGGCATTTCGGGCAGACAGAAGGATGGACAGGCAACCAGGCATTCAAGAGATAAACATCACATACCATACCGTTAGATACATCAATGTATTCATCGTCACCAACTCGTCAAAGTGACAGAAACTAACGATGCCTTGCGACTTGACCCAGAACCATGTTCACTGACCTTCACAGCAGTAGGACTACCCGTTCCTTTTTTCGTATAGACCACTGACCTCTGGTGTCTACTACGTAGAATGGCTTCACACTGTGCCCTCCTGATCCATATTTCGGATCGGCAGTGGAGTCCTGACCCGTGGGGCTTAGCAAGAAAAAGGGAATAATGATAATAATCATCATTATAATAATAATAGTATAATTACTACTACTGCTAATAATAATGATACGAATAATAAGAAATGTAAAATGATACTAATACAAATGATACTGCCAATAATAATGATGCCAATAATAATGATGCCAATAATAATAGTAATAATAATAATAATAATAATAATAGTAATACTGATAATAAACATAATAATAATTTTCATTTGTTGTCTTCATCTTAGGAAATACACAAATCTGAAAATTTATAATTCAAATTTGTAAAATTCTTTTACATTTCTTTAGTTAGTTATCATATCCAATGTGGTCTAATGTTTCGTAAATAATAATAATAATAATAATTATGACACTACTACTGCTACTCCTACGACTACCAGTAAAATGATACTAATAATAGTAATATTGGTATTAAAGAGAATAATAATAATAATACTAATAATAACAATAATAATAAAACAGTATAATAATAACAATAATAATAAAACAGTATAATAATAATAATAATAATAATAATGATAATGCGATTTATAAGTTTCTCATCCAGGCTGATACCTACTCACGCTATTTCACACTATTATTACGCCAGTCTGATTGTAATCAGAAGAAACCAAAAGGGAAAGGCAGGCTAAGGGCATTTTCGAGGGACTCTCCTACCTAATGCTTCGATTACAGTTAGATACAGGGTCAGGAGTAAGATTGTGGTTTAAAAGATAATAGATTATTTTTTTGTTGTATCTTTCGTTTTTTCGCGTTGATTTCTTAATATATATGAGTACTTATGTCTTTATTTCTTTATGAAAAATGTTTCTCCCTCCCACACTTATTACCAGCAGGTATGACCATGTACCATGTTGTGTCCTGCTGTGGCCCTGTGATGGAGACTTTGTTCAATTCAACGATATTTTTTTTTCTTTGAAAGAGGGGAGAGGGTGGTTGGTGAAAGAGGGAGTGTGAAGTATCTGCTGCTCTGCTTCAGATATCCTGTTTCAAACTATCACACGATATCTTAACAACTCTCAATTTTGAGCTAACTACATGTAGACCACAAAAAAAAACAACTCAAATTACAAGGTCATGAATGCAGAATTATACAAATTCAGGTCATTAAAAGTTTACCAGGGATATTTTGTCGGTCTATGACGTAAGCAATAACTGTTATCATGAAAAGAAGATAGCATTGCATTACCTCTTAAAATCTACAAACCGATGTAAAAAGAAAATACGGTAAACCTTAGCAAGAAATTGCACCGTGTTATAGGACAAGATGCTGAAAAACATAATGGCGCAGTTGACGTACGCTCATGACGTCCTGGTTGAATCTTTAGGAGGAAGAAGCAAAAGGAGTGAGTTTGCTTTACGTTATTTAAAAAGAAGTTCCCCAGGTTAAGAAATCAAAATATACAGACCAATAATATGAAGTACATCATGTTGACATAATATCCGTGAACCCTGTATTTATGGGATGGCCCGCTATTGCCTGCTCCCTAGAAGCGGAAACGCCTTGACCTGTGATATTTTTTTGTTTTGAATTGTTTTGTTTTGAATTGTTTTGTTTTGTTTTGTTTTAGTTTGGTTTGGTTTGTTTGTTTTGTTTTGGTTTGGTTTGGTTTGGTTTGGTTTGGTTTGGTTTGGTTTGGTTTGGTTTGGTTTAGTTTCTAAGCAACAAAATTATCAGTTTCTAAGCAAACCAAAATGGCTGCAACTGATGCGGAAGAGCTAAAAGAGAATACGCTGTCTTGCTAGTGGTGTGTATTACACTAAAGACGTATATCTTTGCCTCATTTGTAAGCAAACTTACCACTGTTGGTTCTTGTCATTTCTCCCTCCTTATGACACAAGGTCATTGATAAAATGTTCCACTAAAAGAGTTGAAATCGTAGATTATGGCCACTATTTTGCCAAACTCTCACTTCCTGTGTATGCAGCAATTAAAACTCAGTTCTCATGGCCATAGAGAACTTTCAGCCAAGTTCAGGACTGCCTGTTCTACCAGCTGCCCAGAGACCTAGAGAAACCCTTCAGTGAGAAATTACATGGAGCGTATGCAGATATAATTACCACAGTGGCATTGTAGCATACATCATAAGTAACACAATCCTTTGTTCAGAGGACAAAGGCAAAGCAGAAGAAGAAGAAGAAGAAGAAAAGGAGGAAGAAGTAGAAGAAGAGGAAGAAGAAGTAGACGAGGAAGAAGAAGAAGAAAAAGAAAAAGAAGAATTCACACATCCAAGTACTGTATATAACAGGTGCCATGAGGCTTAAGAAGAAAACTGGAATGGTCGCAACAAAAGTGGTAAGTCTTTTTGATGTGATATTTGTAGCAGTGGTAGTGGTAGTGATAGTGGTAGTAGTAGGAGGAGTTGCCAAAAAAGACTTCGTTAATAATTCCTGTACTGTCTTGTTGGTCTTTGGTCTTTCAGGGTCTAATTCCTTTTAGGAGTCTCCACAGAGCTTTCTCGATCTCATGGGTTCTATCTAAGACTCTTTATTCAGTGCTGGTTGAATAATTAAAGACATGCATGATATGGTTGAATATGTAGACACTTTCCATGGTTTGCATGAGGTAAACAGTATAGGCGCGCGCGTACGCACGCACGCACGCACACACACACACACACACACACACACACACACACACACACACAAGCACACACACACACATACACACGTACATACACATCCACGTACACAAGAAGTGCAACACGACACTAAAACATGCAGTCTATAAAGGGTTCAAGTTTCAAACTTTTCTAATCCCATGCCACATACCTGAGCTTTCTCACCTCGACATGTTATCAATAGAGGCACCCTGCGGCTTCTGAGGCAGCAAAACACTGTGACAGGGTAAACCGCTCTTTGCCAAGAAGTTCATAATCATTGAGAACTTGTGCAATAACGGTGGGATCTCTTACCATTGCAAGAATTACATTAACTTCGCATGTTAACCGCTACGGCGGTAAAAGATCCCATTGTTTATGCGCAAGCTCTCAAATATCTCCCGAAGTGTGACTGACGGAATTTAATACACTGTATTGTGCCTGCAGTATGATCTTACCGGATCTCGCTCAAATTACAGTCATGATCTGGTCCATCAAGAAACAGTTGCCAACAGGCTGCACAATATTCTCTCTGAAGATAAAGCAATAATCATATTGTCTTTCTCCGGAGCAGCGTGGCTGAATCGTTATGGCACTGGCCTCAAGATCAGTAGGTCGTGGGTTCAATTCCCAACCATGGGCATGTTGTAAGCGCCTTAGGGAAAGCATTTCATTCACATTTTCCTCAGTATACCCATCTGTAAAATGCATACTTGGCCATAGACAGTGGAGGATAATGTCAGAATGTTTGTGATCAGAGTCTGTAAATAGCCAGCGTCACTGTATTCTTCCCATGGACCTGAGGAAGTTTTAGAGAGATCACGAGTGCTGGGGTAATAGGTTACAGGCCTGTAACTGTAGTTTCACTTTGTGGTCCTGCAACTCAGGGGGTATATTTCATCTCCCCTTTTCCCTCTTTTGGCATGCCCTGCTTCCAGTAATAAGGGCTCCAGGGGGGAAATTTTGATATCATGGGAATCTGTGTCCATTTTACTTTATTTTACCAGGCACTATTTAGCCCTGGGCTGGAACTGCCAGGTCAAGGGTGTGCTCAGGCGGAAGAGGAGGGGTTTGGCATTGACCAGTGAAAAATGTAGGGTCTGTTTACAAATAGCAACCAAGCTCAAAATTTCAATGGGCTTGCTAGGGTTGGGTAAGTCTTAAAATTTGGGCCACATAATGGGCTTCAATCTGGTATGGGTCTGGGTGAAAGCTAAAACTTTGGGTTCAGAGGGCAGCTCAAAATGTTAATATAGCCCATAGAGGAAAAAAGGGTCCAATCCTATTACAGGTCTGTAACCAATAATGGTGTGAAATCACATGAGTGGGCATTCGTCTATATACGAGACTCATAATTTGTCAATGTATACACCGCCACTTTAGGCATCACTCTACGGCTTTCCTTTGACGTCATCGTTATAGCTAACCAAAATATTAACCTTTACTAGGATTGATGTATTAAGGCCAATGTGGGCCACCAGTGATGGACATTGTGCGTTTATCATCAGGGGACATAATGAAAATGCGATGTTGTGCGATGATCAGTAGGGGTCGAGTGGACGTATGCATAATCCATACGATAGTTAACGTACTGCGTTAACTATAGTGAACACTACTAATGTTGTGGGAGTTTCCCGTGGTTACCGCAGTGCGTTAACTAACGTAGGGATTATGAATACGGTCACAGGACTGGAATGCACGATAGCGTGCGATGATCGCTGTAAGGATTAAAATTGCGGCTGATTCAAACGGTAACTAGAGAATAACGTAACTCGAGCTTGGAGTCACTTTCAGAAATTGTACGAGTTTGATCTATTCAGTGAAGAGATTTAGGTATCTCCAGACCTTTAGTCCAAGCTAAGTCCTAGGTTTACGGCTCCTTTACGTTAGCGCCCAGAGAAACCTGTCAGCTGACATTTAGTGCGTAGTTCAGCTGACCACTGAGATCAATGTAGTAGGTAGGAACATGGCACCGTGAATAACACATAAAAGACAAAACAATTTCTTTAACATTGCCCTCCATTGCTCAGTGAAAGTGTGTCTTATATTAGGATTTATAGGCTTTCATCTCCTGTAGAAGGGCTGGGTTTTTTTAAAACCAAAAATTTGTTGTTTTTTTTTTTAGTTTTTCAGGGTCTAGTGCCATCTGATTTCTAATCGTATACTTCACTGTTTTATCATCTTTGTTTTATATTTGGACGGCTTTTTACACTTCAGTTTTTTAGCTCATTCGTCACGCAGTCGCCATCTGTTTGATATAATTTTCTGCGCCATTGTGTGATAACGGCGTGGAACTTCTTTAACACTACCAAGTCTTATCCTTGCTTTAGAGTTTATTTACATGGCGAGCCAGGATCAAGCTGTTGACGTTTACTTAAATAAAAAAAAATATGTAACCCATATTCAGAATGTTTTCCTGCTGTAAACTGCTTGTATACCTCTAGTTTTTAACACCCTTCCCTCGTTTCATCCCCCCAAAAACTCTCAAACGATACTCTTTTGTTTGTGCACAATAGTCCAAAGCCCGTCAAGGGTCAGTGAATTCCTGGCATACGGAGTTATCACCGCGTCACGGAGTGATTTCCCCCTTCTGACTGACACTATTTGAACGTTGCTCGAGATAACCAGCTGAAGCAGGTACCTGAAATAGTAGGTGCTTCTGTGATGCAACGACACAGCGCGCGTGTACCACGAATGTACAACGACAGCAACAAAAGTGACAACAAAGACATCAGCAGCCACAGCTGTGTGACACCTTCCTTTCAAGTTCGCCAAATTTACTAGGAGTGTCTTCATTCGTTTAGGAAGTGGACGGATACGGTTCAATAAAGAGGTGGACACGCTGCTGTTAATAAGTGTAACTTAAAAAGAGTGGTCACCCAGTTTTTATCGTAATATTACATACAGAAACAGACTGCTTTTCCGGTCTGTGTGTTTTTTAGCTCTAGAAACGCGGAAAAAAAAGAGGAGTAACCTTTTTTATTGTTCCAGGATTCTGAAGTAGATCTGCGTCAGTCCGTGTTAAAAAGGTAAGTTGAATTTTTAAAAAAAAGACGACTTTTTCTATTCATAATCTTCGCATCTTGTATTATTGTCTATGTTATAAAATAGATAAGAAAGAGTTTTATCTAGATATCGTTACATCTTTGGCAGTTCCTTTCTCTCACTGGAATGAGCTTTTCAGGGAAGGGGGAAAAAAAGCTGCATTAGACAACCCAAGAAAATAATGACAGTCTCAGGCTTTCGTAATTTTTTTTTTTTGTGTTAACCAATGACTTTGTGACTTAATTTATCTGTGACATCTAAGGAATGTATTGGGTTATGGCAAGCACAAAAATTGCCCAGTTTCGAACTGGCCTCTCTTTGAGATGGGCAATCTGCCTATGATTATGATGCTATTCATAACGTCACAGACATGGAGAGATAGCCTATCACAGAGAATAAAAAATGCCTTTGAGACCAGGAAACTAATTATATTACTCATAGCGTTCATAAATTGCGTATGAGGGTGTACTATGCTGGCATTCGGGCGATGGCAACCACTGCCACTCGTTAGTTACCTCTTTTACAGTGGGGTGAATTTACGAAAATGCCAACAAAATGATCATTGCAGGATTGGATCCCTCGGCCTTATGAACCTGGTTCCAACTCTGTCCGCGTCACTCCACGAAGAAATCATGAGGATAATTATTACTCACATCCATTCTCATACGTCACTTAATTGTCACAATGACAGGTCAACCAGATCATTACCTTCTGAAAATTCTTGTTGTGTCGCAACGCGAAAAGAAAACATGAAAAGATTTGTGGGATGAGTTTTTTTCATCCACAGGACCATCTGTTTGGAATAAACTACCTAAAAAAAAATATTAGTAGATCAAACAATATCAAAAGTTTAAAAAAATGTTAATGAAAAGCGTGTTCAGACATTACTTTGATTAACATTAATAGCAGAGCAAACTAATCCTTTCGCTATTCATTTTACCAAATTTATTATCATACCTCTGTAAAGTTTTCAGAACCTGCGTGGGATAAGGGCCCCATAATTGCAATTTATTATTATTATCTCTTATAATCTTTCATGATATCCTGTTCCTAATGTTTGATGCCAATTATGAATCAAGGCATACAGGTTGGAATGCATTTCATTGCTACATTTTTGTGTTATTGTATTACTGTAATATAATTATCATGAACTTCCAAGCACTTCTCTAAATATAGCTATTAAAAATCATTGAACAGACAGAAAAGCTTTATAAAAAATGCTCCACAAGATGTAATAATTTCTCGTTCTTTAATGAAAAAGTGTTTAACAGAGCAAGATCTGTTCAAATAAAAATATGGCTGATTAATATGGCTGTGAGTCTGGACTCGTGGTAAAAGGTCTTATTGTAAAAACCTTTGAAAAACATTCTATTCACGTCTTCCTCCATCCATCCGTCTTAAAAATGGGTGGGTGACTGTTATGTGTGAAAGGTATTGTCGGAATGTTAATGATAGGGCTTGTAAAAATGGGAGTGGGACTAAATACTCCAAAGGGAACTGAGAAAGTTATTGAGTAACCTGGCCAGCTGGAGTGATAATAATGTGAAGGGGCATGAGTGGGAATTGTTTGGCCACCTTACTGTTATTATTACTATTTTAAAAACTTATTATTACCACCGAAGAGAAGAATCAACAGATTCCAAATGTCGTTTGAAGACTCTGTCACTATGTGTATATTCTTGTATTATAATCTTACACACGAAATTATA
>JAWQUT010000047.1:2496630-2519852 GCA_033807755.1 Ellobium chinense | reverse complement strand
CCCCACCTAAATCCCTCCTCCCCTCACTCACTCATAGTCACAAAGATCTCCAAAGTTAGGTCGTTGTGTTCCGTGGAAATATACGTAATCCGGAAACTTTTTGGACTAAAGATCTCTAAGATGGCTTTTGAATTTTTGATATATCGTGATCCAGCCGCTGAGAAAAGTGCTTATAGCGTTTGAGACAATGCAGGTTCTTTATAGAAAAAGGACGGAATTTCTTTTGTCATGTGTGTGTGTGAAAGGAAAGAATTTCTTTGCGTAAATGTAAATGCTGGAAAGAAGGTGCAAAACTTTATGGTGTAAAATGTTATTTGCCCATTCTATTTTTTGTCATGTGCTTTTAGCAGACCACAGCCTCCATTGCTGGGTTCCCAGGTAAATTTATTTCTATATAAAAGTCAGTGGATTATCGCAACTACTTCGTCACGACTATTTCTATATTCAACGGATGCTTGGCTTTAAGCGGGTGGGAGGGGTGTGTGTGCTGGGGAACTATACTCATGGCTCCATAAACGCGCTTGAAATAGCGCACATAATGGAACATGCCGTATATGCAAGTCTGTCTTTTCTAACTTGTCGTGCCTTGGGTCTTGGGTAAGTTGACCACCCAGTTACCATCATCATCCCGTCGTTAGTATTGTCTTCTTTCGAGATAATTATAGCTAATTTTGCCGTGGTAACGAGATCTAACATCTCAGCCCAAAGGTCTCCAATCGCTTTGCTCGATTTGCGCAACTATCTCCAGTGTAATTCATATATAAAAAACTCTATACTACACAATCTGTCTGTTTAAAAGTGTACCAACTATCCGAACAATAGCCAAAAGCCCATTTTTGCATGACCTTTCGACTGGCGTCAGTTTTAATACAGAGAAGCCAAAATTTAGGCACATCACAATCTGATCTAAAGATGTAGCTTCAAACGAAAATGTACGCAAAAGAAGGACTACTGGATGGGCCCGAAATGGCAAAGGTTTGCAATCAGCGCACAGCGATATTCCTGCAAATGCAAAAGGAACTTCAACCCCAAAGCGTATTCTGATAAGTACGACATCTGCGTTATCATGTGATACCACTGTTTTGTCATAACAACAGCAACACTAATATCGTATGGACTTGTAATAAATAATAATAATGCTGTTTATAGGTGTCGTATCCAGGCTAATGCCCACTCACGCGACTTCACACTATTATTACCCCAGTAGCCCTGATCACTCTATACCTTTCTCAGCTCCCTGTGGAGCATACAGTGCCGCAGCCATTTACAGGCGCTGATCACTAACATTCAGACAGTATTTTCCACTTCCTATAGCCAGGTACCCATTTCACAGACGGGTGGACTAGGAAAATTGTGAATAAAATGCTTTTCCAAGGCACTTACAACACGACCGTGGTCGGGAATCGAACCCAGGACCTTTAGATCTTGAGTCCAACGGCTTAACCGTTCGGCCAGGCCTCTCCATTTCTTTGCACCTCTAAGAAATAACGCACAAACAGAAAATGGGGCCGGATCTTGCGCAGGAAACATTTTTTCCATTCACAACTCAAAGTACTTCCTGTGTCATTTTAAGATATTATTTCCCAGCTGCCATGCCCATATTATTTCCTACGCTCCACTCTTCCGAAACAAAAAGTATAGAATAATATCAAAACAAGAGTGGCATCCTGTGGCGCAACCATTCAAGTTTATTTCCTTTCCGTCAAAACAGCAAACAATGTATAGGATCCTTTCATTAAGTGGCTTGTTGAATTTGAAGCTGCGCCATCCGCTTTTTTGCTGCCGGAAGGCAAACCCGGCCTACAAATGTCTTGGCTCAGATGGTTTTGCTCGCATATTTTAAAATCTTGGCCGTTTTTATAACAATTTTCTTTATCGTAACCTTCGGAGGAACATTAAAATAGCGATGTGCAAAGTTTCTAGCCAGTATGAAATACCGAACTCATGAAATTCGAAAAAAAAAAAATAGCACTCCGACTTCAAAGTTGGTTTTGAATTCAAATTAGTGAAGTGACCCATCATGTCTCTCCTCTCGTTTTATACAATGAAAGACTTTAAAGAAAGCGTTTACTACAATATTCAGCTTTTAATAAAAATACAGTTAGAATAGTATGCCACACAAAATGGCTGTCCTTATAGTCATCCCAGCAACTCCTTATCCAACACAACAGAACGTCGTGACAACATCACATATTGGGAAGGCCAATCAAACTGTTGAATTGTTCAGATCTATTCTACCTCATTTTCTTTAACTTTATTTAAGCCACACATTCAATTGCCTCACATACTTAGAATTATGGATTGGTCACTTGGGTTTAAGTTCGTTTTAACAGTTCGTTTTAATGGTTAGCACGTTGACCAACAAGACCAAAATAAAAAGAAAAATATTTATAGGGTTTATAACTGGATGCTTCGATATTTGCTTTTTTCTTTTTTTCTTTTGCGAAACATGGTTTACGAGTTTCTTGATATTTATTGCACTGTGTTTGTCGCAGTAAACAGGAGTGATGTGGCTTTAACCTCTTCGCCACGTATCTCGTACGTGAACGTCATTACCCATTTGATACATACAGTTCACGGACGTCCTGGTACATCCTGGAAGTAGCATTCATGTACCGTTTCCCGATGTCCCCACACGTCATACTTCCATGGGAATTTGATGACGTCAGCACTTGAAAAACGTGACGTCGCGTAGGGGTTAAAAAAAACAACAACTTAAAGCTACATATTGTCGTCTTCGGATAGGACCAACCAGGCTGACTATTCATTATATATAATAAACGTGGCCAGGCTGACTATACATCATATTTAAACGTGGCCGGTCCTATGCAAAGACCGACGACATGCCATCTTTTATAAGATCATGATAATTGTGTGCGAGCAGTTGGACGCGGTGTCCAGGTGTCTCCTTGTTTGCTCTTATCCACTTTTCACCGAACAAACAGATGCCTGAGATATAAGTTTTAATGGTGTACTGAATGTATGCATAGAAGAAGGCTAACCACGACAGAATCTGTCGTCCAAAAGAGAGCTTTCCTACGTCAAAATATATATTTTATTAATGTAGAATATTTCTGTTTGATTTAGACACGTTTGCACACTTTTACATATTTCATGTCACAATGTTTATTTTCATTTAATAACGCATCAAAGAAGATGAGGTTCCGGGATGAGCATTTGTACAGATCATTTCAGTTACTATTTACTTACGCAAAGCGAATAGGGTGTTCAGTGCAATTCGTCTGTAGCGTCTAAATTTTCTCGTTGCGCAAAGTTTAAAAAAACAATAATTTTTCGTACTGTTATTATGAGCAGACTAGTCGAGAGTCTCAGCATTTTGCGAAACTCCACCAAGCCAATTCTCTCTGTCTCTCTCTCTCTCTCTCTCTCTCTNAGAGAGAGAGAGAGAGAGAGAGAGAGAGAGAGAGAGAGAGAGAGAGGCACGGGTGAATACTGGTGTCAAATAACCGGTACTATCGGTAATGACATTGTCTCCAAGATCAGCACTCTGGAAAGAGAAATTACACACAATCATCAGCACTTCGGTGTGCAGTTAAGCATAGAACCTTCGATGGAAGGATGATGATAAGTTACGCACCACGCAGTTAACTGCATTACAACTTCTGAGAAAAGGCAGACAGTACCTCCCCTTACGGTTTAGCCATTCTAGCATACTCGTACTCGCCGGAAGTTTAAGCCACGAAGGGAGTTAATAATGTTTAAGTCTTCCTTTATTCACTCAGTCTTTGTAAAACGAAGAGTCACCAACCCATACATAGTCCCCGGAAAAGTTTCTGGCACCTATTGTTTTTTACTTCTTTTGGATCTATTAACATTTTGTGTTATTCTACAAATACCACTGTGAATTAGGGGTATTTCTTCGATGGAGGTTAAAGTATTTTCTTTGCCCGATCTTTTAAGGGGAAGAAAAACGGGGGTCAACGTTCAAAAGTGTTCACAAATCTCTTTTAAAAATAGTCATCTCGAATTCTGATTTGATCCCCAATTCTTCATTAGGCTGGTTTTGACTGCCTGCTAATACATACGACAAACACACCTTATTTTTATATCTAGAAAGCTCAGATTGTCCCAGAGACGTTAAAATTGATGTTTAGTTATGGTCATTTTACATATTTCTACACCCTGACACTGGCTGGCAGGGCCCCCTAATAAGGGGGTGGAGGGATTTTATATATTAGCAAATTAATTGGATTGTAAAGAATGAGTGATTTAGCCTTATAATAGGTGCCTGAAACCTTGTGCATCGCAAGGGCAATTAATAATTCTTTTCACAGAATAACTAACTCTTCAATGCTCTCGGGCTATACACGTTTCACATTTTAATGACCAATGTACGTTCGACCAATGAAAGCCAATTTTAGAACGACAAGCCTAGCAGTAAATCGTGATCGACTGACTCACTTTGATAACTGTTTTCTTTTTTTTTTTGAAATTGGTTTAAAATTAATTGTGCGAATAGCATATCCGGTACACGCCAGCATTGTGGCCAGACTGGTTGGTAAATAAATACAGCTTATCCACGCCTCATTAAACTTTATTGCCGAGCTATTTTGTCCTCTTGGCGTCAATGTCTTTGAAAAAAGAGAGGAGTCAAGATGTTTATGATACGTGCACGGGTATTAACTTAAATAATGGTTGTTCCATTGTTTGATCTAGTCATGTCTAGTTTATTCTGGCGAATATTCACGTGAGTCTAGATCAATGACACGTAGGCATGTTAGGTCAGGTTAACCCGAAAGCCCTGATAACGCGAAGCTTACTGACATCTATTTAATGTCTGTGGCTAAATTTCATCAGATGATGTTTTCCATGCGATGAAGATGTCCTGCTAAGGTATGTGTTATTTGGATGTTATTTTTGTTTGTACTGTAGAATAGAGCACAGCACTATGTTGCTTTTTGCAGTAAGACGCTATAATATTGTTCTCATGTGAATGTACTTCAGTATAATAGTTTGATTCCGTCTTATCGCAATTTCCACTTAACCAAATCTTTCACTGAACTTTTATATATAAATTTGTATAAAACTCATTGGATAATCGCAGCTTGGAACCGCAACTGTTTCAAAACTCCCGAGGAGCTGTGGTAAAGTGGAATCGATCGTACTATTGACTTGAACTTTAAAGACCTTGGTATTAGAGTCTAGAATCAGATCTATTTAATGTTGGAATTGAAACCAAGAACCGACTTATGGTTAGCATAGTTTCAATTATGAACAGTGTGTCTTGCAACCAGTCAAAATGAGGCTTATGTCGATAAACTAGAACCTGAGATAGACTTTCAGATTGTAATGATGAATAGGACCGTCCGGAATAAAGTTGTTGTTTTTTTAANGGGGGGGGAGGGGGGATTGTTGCAGAAATCAATAGAGAAATATTAATTCACAGACAAAACCATTCATTTTATGGGTAAATGGTCAGTTATCGTGCATGAGTTTAAGTTTTTGTGAGTCATGTTAGATGAAGTTTATTGTGTAAGTATAGAATTGTTTTCATTAGTGATTCTCTCAGAAACGTTTCTTCATTGCATGAAGTTATCCCTGTCACTTCAAACTACTATACACCGGGCCACAATAATGCTAAGTTTTTGTTTTTGTTTTTACCCAAATGAAAGCAGGCACAAAAACACATTAAGATTTGATGTCATACCAATAACTTGATTTCGCCAAAAAGCGACTTACGTCTCAGTTTGATTGACTGCAGGACATAATATAGATGGTATTGAAACCTGTCAGATAGGTTCCAATAATCAAAGTGTCATTACTGCGATAAATTTGTCTGCTACTGTTAGACGTGAGAAAATTTATAGCACTCACAAGGTCGCGTCACAAGAGACGCTATCTAAGTGCTGATTCATACAGGTCTGTAGTGTCAAATATGGCTTAATAATTGAGAACTTGGGCATTAACGATGGGATCTTTTACCATCATACGAATTAAATTAACTCTGCATGTTCAATGCTACGAAAGGCGCATTCAGCGCCGATGCACTAATGTAATTCTTATTACAATTGTAAGAGATCCAATGGTTAATGAGCTAATCATCGT
The DNA here is from genome assembly GCA_033807755.1 of Ellobium chinense. Taxonomy (NCBI): domain Eukaryota; kingdom Metazoa; phylum Mollusca; class Gastropoda; order Ellobiida; family Ellobiidae; genus Ellobium; species Ellobium chinense. The sequence continues at coordinate 2,513,786 of JAWQUT010000047.1, read as the reverse complement.
TAAAGCACAAACTCCCAAGTGTTATAATTGCTTAATATGGCCACTTCCATTTTGGATCACTCTCGCATCCAATGATTCCGAAAACCTGATTCGATTAGCCTCTCTGACCTAATAAATTATTTTCTCTGTCTACACGTACACGAAGCTGCATAATCGCTAAACCTTCTTTAATAGTTTGCAACATTCTGTGAGCTTATTAAAAATCCTTTAGAAATAAAAACATTTCAATCGTTTTTAAACTACGAGCCAGTTCATCACTAACAGGTTTAGAAGTTCCCCTAATGGCTATAAAGTTTTTATTATAGATTAGCCTCGCCTGTACGAAACTTTCTACCCGGAACTTCAGATTTAAGTTGACAAAATCAGGAATTAACGATAGAGAACCATAAAGAAAACGCGCTCTGGTTCACAACTATAGGGCCCATTCTGCATACTCCACTTGACGAACATAGCGATAACTTATAATATGATGTACGAGTTTGCACTTGGAAGTGCAAGTTTCTATGTCAAATCCAAAGAGAGCTGCTGCAGTTGCACACCAATGTATGTTCAATGGAAAGTGATCAGACACTCAGGCACAGACACACACACACACACACAGACTAACAGACAGACAGACAGACAGACATACACACACACACGCACGCACGCATCACAAACATACACATTCACACACACACACACACACACACACACACACACACACACACACACACACATACATATACACTTACGCATATCACGAACATACATATTCACAAATATACACACACACATATACACACACACACACACACACACACACACACACACACACACACACACACACACAGACACACACACACACACACACACACACAGTCACAAAGAGATTTTAGATCAGTTCGCTTTAAACATGCCATTTATGCACCTCTCTTTGGAAGTGACATGGGAGATTGCACGTCACAGTGCAAATTGGTGCATTAGATATGATGATGTAATACCCTTGTCACGCCATTCCAAAACAGGCCACTCCTGAAAGCGCTGCATATAATGATTGTAAAATGGAAAAAAAAAATTGCTGTTTCTATCGCTTTAATGACGCGATCGGTACTCCCAGTGTATCGTTACAATTTACTCCGTTAATCTAAATCCGGATAATCGCAACCTCGATAATCGCAATCCGGATAATCGAAACATGTTTCACATAACAAAATGCAAAAATATGTCTCTATAATAAATGCTGCATAATCGCAACATCTTTTACTCGTAATGTTTCGGTACTCTCAAAGAGTTGCAGTAAAGAGGGGGTTGACTATAATTAGCTCCTCAGCCATGCAAACCCTTTCGTGTGGTGAATAGATAATCTAACCTTCAGCGAATGATTATATAATAGGGTTTGTAGAGTGCACACATATTAACCCTCACAGAGGCAATAAAACTGAGTATGGATAGTTCTTTAAATAAAAATGAACAGTTCAGCACTCTAATGTGCACTTTTAGAAGCCAAAGGAAAGCGCTATCCGCAGTAACACTGCGGATAACTCTCATGCACTTTCCGCAATGTCACTGCGAATTGCCAATTCGCATGCCAAAGTCACGCGACTGAGAGTGTCTGTCTGTAGGTATCAAGGTTACCTATCCACGTTCCCATGTTCGAACTACTAATAAGCATCTTCTGGTCTACTTATGGTGTAAACTAAAATCAACCACCACATTATATTCAGTCTAGACCACTCTTCCAGTGGTGGCTTAGCACATTGTCGGTCTTCGCGTGGGAGCGGCCAAGTTCAGATTATGACGTGAAGCAGCCTGGCGGGTTATAGCGAAGATTGTCGATATGATGTGCATTAGGAGTAAAGGAGAAATTACGCAGATGTTTTTAAGTAACTGACTCCTCCCCCCGACTGCGCCCCTCCCTTCCCCTCCCAAAGAAAAAAATGTGTTGCGGTAACAGTAGGCTTCTAATATGAGGCAAGGCGGCAAATCTGAGAAGTCCGCAACAAGTCGCTTGTGATAAAATATTGAAAATTTATTTACAATAGTCATTTGGTTTAAAGTCGTTTCCATGACCGTGCTTAATATTTCTTTTTCTCCCTCTCTCATTATCATCATCTCTCCGTCTCATTTTCACTAGTCTATATGTGTCTGTTAATCAGTCATTTTGATGATATATCCGTCTATAGCTTCATTTTCCNCTTCCCCTCTCTCTCTATCTGTCAACCAGTCGTACTGATTGTATATCCGTCTACAGCTCCTTCCCCGCCCTCTCCAACCCTCTTGCTCTCTCTCCCTCCCTCCTCTCTCTCTCTCTCTCTCTCTCTCTCTCTCTCTCTCTCTCTCTCTCTCTAACTCTCTCGCTCTTGTGCATCCGACGAGACACGAAATCTGAGACTAACTCTTGTTATAGTTAAATAAAATCACATAAGAAATTTGTATTACCAAAGAGCGGTTGACTCCGCTTTATTGCAAATCCCATGGTGACTTGATTGATGCTATTAAGCAGTATGAATTGCTGTTGATTTTTAAACCTTGTTTCAAATTTTAAAAAAACCCAAAAAACTTGCATGTAAACAAATTTGCATATTGGCGGATTACAGTAAACTTGAATCCACTGTAATTTCCCCGACTGTATTATGCAAGTTTCAGTCTGTCCCAGAATAAGGACAATCAATAAAGTTATGCTAATGACATCGTAAGAGGGCACATGTCAAGCGTTCTTAAGACATGCAGGCGAATCCGCTATCTACAGTAGACCGGTATTGGGGACTTGTAAAAATAGCAGATATGACTCACTACTCGTAATTTCGCTGACTGTAACCACCAGTTGGACTCTAGAACCCAGGGTCCGGTGTTCGACGTTCACTTTTTTTTTTTTTGGTAATGGGGAGCAGAGAGACATAGTGCACACCTAGCAGATTTTCATTCATTTCTGAAGGAGACATAAGTAGACATAGGGCTACTGTATACAACAGATTCGCGACCCGCATTTGCCAAAATAGTAATGGGCTCTTGTGTGTAAATGTATACAAGGGGCGTGAGGTGAATTCACCCCTCGCTCTCTCTCTATATCTCTCTTTCTCTGTCTGTATCTCTCTCTCTCTCTCTCTCTCTCTCTTTCTTTCTTTCTTTCTCATATTTATTGGTTCCAGCGTTTCCTTTTGCGTTTGTACGAGCTCAGAACCGAAATTACCGTACAGTGTAAGATTATCAGGACCATGGACCAAACTTAAAAGAAAAAGATAACGAAAGCGACGAAATGTAGCAAACAAACCAAAACGCGACGAAATTTAGATCTAGGGCAAAAAACGCGACAATTCGCGTGCCACCTGACATCTAACGTGACGAAATGTAACGCTCCCAAAATAACGACAGACCATTCTCTGGTGATACTAGAGGTGACACAGGCATGACGCATACCGTATCCAATGACTCATTCTGTCTTTAGTTATGGCACCTGGGGTTACTGCAGCCTTGAGTCAGTGCGGTTGACCTACTTATTGACAGCAGACTAGCGCTGAGCTGAACTACACCCCAGCCTGGTCTGGTAACCCACTTGCATATCACGACCACCTACTGTGATGACCGCGTTTCCATAAGGACGACCGTTCATATTTCCTATATATATCTGACCTCCCTTAGGAGATCACCTGTCTACTCATGGACTAAACAAACTGGAAAAAAGAAAAAAGCACACAATGAGGCTACCGTCCCGTCAGTTGACTAATTGAGAGCTTGCGCAGTAACTATGGGATCTCTTACCATCCGATCATAGGAATTCTATTAGTGCATTTGTGCTAAATGCACTTTTAGTAGCATTTCACATGCAGAGTTAATACCTCGTAGTTAAACTGATTTACAATGCCATGTTGTTTACACAACTTGCACACACATAATACAGATAAACACAAAACAGTATACATTTTACATATAAATACACACTATTACAAATAATATCTTTAACAAAGTCATTATTAGTCACCGCACTGCATCGCCTCCGGCTCCTCATCCGGCCCTTCTCACAAAACTCTAAAGCTATGAACTCATTCGCACCTGAGTTGGGTGAAAATTTAGGAATTAAGGTCTTTCCCAAAGACACTACAACATAAACCACTCTGCCCTGAAATCGAACCCACAAACCCAGACTTGACTGTCTTCAGTTTATGAGAACTACTAACGAGCCGCAACACTGCCTCGCTGCCTCCAACGATTTCCCTTCCACAGTAAAAGTTCTAGAATTTTTGTTTTTTAAGATGCTTCAGGAGACCGCTGAGTCTCTTGCGCTTTTAATATTATGAAAGTGCGCATTCACCCACTCCAGACAGATCCTGTATGTTTATAGAAAAGTAATTTCATTTCAAGAGTGTTCTCTTTAGAATGTGGTGACCCCATGACCTCTCTCTTTCAAGCCTCTGGAGTCTGTGTCTTTGCAAAGTCTGACGTAAATGTTAAGTCTGACGTATATGCTGCACTGACAAACAGACTTTCATTCAATTTTACCTGCATAACATATGCTAAAATTCTGAAAAATAGTAATCTCCTTTAATCTTTATGGCAAACTTTTTTTTCCCTTTTTTTTGCTATATATAACTGTTGCCTTAGATAGGTCATTCACTTGTTTACCTATTGACGTTAACAAAATCATTGCACTCAGAACAGGTCCATAGATCCCAGTGCCCCAATTCAAAACCCAGCAATAACAACAAAACAACAATAACAATAACAATAAGTTTATTAAGCTCAGACAACAGTCTGTTGTAAAGGAGCAAACAATAACAATATTCTTAAGAAGCAATTCATAGTCTACCCTTCTCTCTCTCTCTCTCTCTCTCTCTCTCTCTCTCTCTCTCTCTCAACTTCACACGCACATTAATGAAATTTCAGATTTAGAATATTTTTATACAGATGTCGAACTATCTGAGTGTTGATGCATACTGGCAGCAAGAGTGAGAATACAGCGACATAGTAAATCATGCTGGTATGTTATAGAAAAAGAAAAAGTCTCTCTCACTACCAATCCTTAACACTATGCATAATAATCCTTATAAATTTACTCAATTTCTTTAAAGTACCAAGAGGTAAAGTACTAAATAATTCTTTATATTTAATCATACTGGGTCAATTTCTGTGATATTTGGTACAAAGAGTCTTCTTTCCCTATCAAAAGAGTCTTCCTGCTGATAAACCCCGTTCTTAACTAACAGTATGTTCCTCTTGAGCTTCTTGCAAGCTTAGATCTTCATTCGTCTCCCCCATATCTGCCCATTACTGGTATTCTTAGTAGGGTGTAGTGGTCTTTTCATGTCTTCTTCTCCTTCTTCTCGCCCAAATTCAGTGTTATTTCTTTTAACAGCCCAACAAGATTCAAGATTATTTATTACTCAGGTTTTACAAAGAAACACATGAGCATTAACATTAGTAACAACAATACGTATTTTTTAAAAAATGGAATGGACAGGCAAATAATATAGTAACAGTTGCTGTTACGTGTAGATGCTATGGGCTGGTATCACAGAGGGCATTCAGTTTTATGGTTTACAACTATTAAGTACAATTTTGATGAAATTACACAGGTTCTTTAGCATATCATAGCAAGTATATTATGTCATAAGTTATTTACATTTTCGCATGTTAGGTCTAAAATGAAAGGACGGCACAGCTTATTGTCTTGTGCAACGGGGTAATTTTTGCTTGAAATTTAAAGAACACATTTGTCCTCAGGCTCCAGAGTAAATATACCTTTGTCCCAGACTCAGATTTGCCCTACTACGCAGTAAACGACAAACCTTGTATTCGAACCAGAGGATATCTTTTTAAAACACTTGGAACGTGTATGTATAATATAATAGCTTTCATAAGGTTTCAGATTAGCCCACTGACTGGCGGTCACCTTGTGTATATATTCATTTCTTAGAATATGAGAAAGCTGGTCGAGGTCACGAATGGCCACCATTTAAAAGAAATGTTACACAAAGTCAACTTAAATGTGGTTAATTGCAACTTTCATTTAATCTCAGTATTTTCGATATGAGAAAACGAAATTTTTTTATGTTAAAGTCACTGGTAAAAGCGTTACTTTTTTTATATTAAAACACTGGATAAATGCATCTCTTGTATACTCATGCGGATATGCAATGAAGCAGTATATATTTATTTTTATACATGTTTTATATATTTATATATATAAAAATTAATATAAACGGTCATTCCCTGAAGTTCCGAGCATTTATTTCTATTTGTCTCTTTGAGCCAATAAATTATTTCCTCAGTGATCAATTACATAAACTTCCACAGTGACTATGTAAGTATGTAAGTCTCCTTTGATAAATAACTTAATTCAAGAGTCTTTATAGAAATGTCAATTAAACTGTTGTTTTACGTTTTCACTTCGTTTACAAGCTAGGAAACCAATGCATAGAAACTAGAAAAACATAATTTGTCTCTCACAATAGGTCACACACAAGAGAGCGACTACCCCAAACAAGGGTTTGCTTCACTCAAAATGCCTACACAAATGCTATTTGAGAGATAGATCTATGTCATTCATAACGTTTGGTTTACGAAACCAATACATAGAAAGATAGATAGTGTTTCGCACAACAGGACAGCCATCCCAAACTTCAAAGTTAGAACTAGTTGACAAAATCAGAAAGGAATGTAAAATTTTTGGGCAGGTTCACATCTAGATCCCCTTTTGCATAAATCTGTCATTCGGGCATATTTTTATTCTCCTCCTATCATTAACAATAACAGTAAGTATCAATAAGTTTACTAAGCTCAGACAACATTAAGTTGTAAATGAGTCGGTATAACAATTAACCTCTTAACAGATGACGCATTCCCTCTCTTATTCAAAACCACTCTTCCATCATTCGCATATTCGTTCACATTTTCTCTCTCTCTCTCTTTCTTTCTCTTTCTCTCTCTCTCTCTCTCTTTCTGTCTCTCTCTCTCTCTCTCTCTCTCTCTCTCTCTCTCTCTCTCTCTCTCTCTCTCTCTCTATCTATCTTACTGTCACACTCGCGGTAATGGACGATGACGTCTATATTCATCCAATCAGGAGTCTAGAATTTGAAATCCGGTCGCTATTATGACACGTGGTCGAAGTATAATAGAAAGATTAATCACGAGACCAAGTTCTTTTGTACCAGCTTTTAATGGCACCCTCCGCTTAATCGCACTTCTTAGTGATTCCATAGAGGTGTGACTATGAGGAGTTGATCACTTTTTTTTTTTTGCATATGCCAAAGAACAACACAACAATACAAATGCTCAGTGAATACACACACACACACACACACACACACACACACACACACACACACACACACACACTAAAAGTGCTCCTTAGAAACCATCCACCATAATCGCTGCAAAAGGCTTGGAGAAAATGAGAAAGTGTGAAAATGTCATGTGAGAAAAGGTGCATGTCGAGAGAACATCCAATCCAGGATGTTTTTATTTGCTTTCATGCATAAAGTTTGCAACAATAGAGGTACGTGATTTGGGGATCATCATTAACCCATTTTCAATAATACAGCATAAAAACTCAAATCTATCTTCTTTCATGTATATTTTCTACACGTGCTTTTGAGTTTGAAACCTGGCTGACTAGAAAAAAAATATATTGCTGATAAAGCGTTCGGATTTCACAAAGGAGCATGCAGTCTGCAGCAATAAAAAGTTAGTGCTGTCACAAAGAAGCATTCCACTGGCAGTAAAAAAGAGACATGGGATTTTAAGGGAAGCACGCGGTTTTCAGGCGCCAAGGCCACAAACATAAAAAATATTCGGACAACGATAAAAGAAAAAAAAAGGAAATATTCCGCCCCCTCCCACCCACCTTTTTTTCCCCCTTCATGTATGCCTTTTATTAGGTGTTGCCGTTGACCACTGAAACCAATGTCTCTTTCGGAACTAAATTGCCGGATTTTTTGGCTCATTTTAAAAGTCATCGGTTCCCCCAAGAAATAACTGGCTCTTTGACGTTTTTTTTTAATCCACCGGACTTATGGTCATACGTATCGGATTACCTACACAAACAGTACTTATTGAAACCAATGTCTCTTTCGGAACTAAATTGCCGGATTTTTGGCTCATTTTAAAAGTCATTGGTTCCCCCCAAAAGTAACTTGCTCTTTAACTTTTTTTTGACTTCACCAGACTTCTAGTCATACGTATCCGATTACCTACACAAATAGTACGTATATCTCTCTCAAATTGTATAGTATTCTAGTTAAATGGGCTTCTGTCATAACTGGTCCGATGAATGTGTATCAAAGAACAATGCCAAAACTGCATCCATTTAACAGTCGTTTCCTATCTTGCTGTAATGTGTGTAAAAGCATTAACGATAATTATAATGTCCATTTATATCCAGTGCATAGACAACTCCTAGTAAAGTTTTTGTCTTCATTATTTGCCTTGTCTTCATTTGCCACTTTCTGTTAGAAGACTATAAATGGTAGTTCGCCTCCATACATGTTGGACCTGGTAGCTGAGAACAAGTCAACTAGATCATTATGATCTGAAAATCCTTGTTGTCTCCATGTACCAAAAGCAAACATAAAAAAAAAAAAAAAATTGGAGAAAGGGCTTTTACGTCCACAGGACCATTTGATTATAATACACCCCCTAAAAATGTTCGTAAAGCAAATAATCCAAGTAATTTTAAGAAACCTCTCAAAACGCGTTTGTTCAAACAATAGTTTGATTGATCGTGACAGTCTGCTAAACCAAAATGTTTTTGAGCATGCAACTGTATTGTAGTATATGTTTGCAGATTAATGCAGAATATAGTAAATACTTGGGTATGTGAGCTGAAATTTATAATTTTTATTTACTTCTCTATGTAAAGCGCTCAGAACCTGTGTGTACAGAGATGGGCGCTATATAAATCATGCTTTGTATTATTATTTATCATTATTATTAATAACTCTTCGCTCAAGTCGGCTCTTTGCAGAAATAGTTTGGATCTTTTTTGGCTCTTGCTCGTTTGGCTCCGGCTCCAAAAAAAAAAGACAAAAAGAGTGTAGAAACACTGCAGCGAAGTCACGTAGGACTTGACTTGGCTAATAACTACTTTCTTTTTTTGAATAAAATCTTGACTCTCAAGTCGGCCTTTTCGAAACATGGTTAGGCTCTATTATGGCTCGTTAGCGCTTGAGTCCGGCTCCATTAAAGTCTATCAACGCTGCAATGAAGTCGTGCAGGATTTGGTTATCAACGCGACAAGGCAAGGCAGCTCTATTCGGATGATTGCCGAAACAATGATAATTTTTTTTTTATATTTTTTCTTTTGTGACCTTTGTTGTCACGTTCACGATGTCTTGTAATACGAGCGCGATGTCTTTTTTTACGAGCGAGACTTTTGTCAAAGGATACACGATTTTAAAGTCAACTGGGTGGTCTCTTTATTTTCCTTATTGACATGAAAATACATGCTTGTTGATTCAGACTATAAATTCACCCCTATTCATACAGGTGTCCACAATGCTCAAGGCACTTTCTCAACCGAGACAATTCATAACTAGTTAGTTACGTGACAAGAAGTTATACAAGGATATCTATGGCTTAGCGACGTTAAAAAAGAGTTAAAGGAGCGTAAAAGGACAATAATATAAACCTCTCTTGGTGGGCCGGTAAGGCAGCAGAAGATCTTCAGAAGAGGACAGCCTCGTCCAGCAACTGTTTCGGTCCTTTGACCTCCTAAAAGGGTTGGGTCACATGTACGTCATGAGTTGCAGGTTCCTTTCTGTCTCAAAGTTTGGCCTAATATCTGTTTTCACTCTTTAGGGAAATATGCTGTGACATTCTCGTGAGGCAGACGTAACATCTGTCTTAATACCATCTTAATTATTATAGGCTGCAACATGTTTTCAGATGCGGCATGCCACTTTTCAGCAAAATTTTTCTGACGAAAGGATCTACATGTAAAATGATATCCTGGACCAACAGGTTTTTGAAGGCCTTGAAAAAATGCTATATTTTGCTTAGAAAAAAAAAATGGACATTTGTCGTCTCAAGGAACACCTAAAACTGGTTTCTAAATTGCGTGACAAATTGATTTCCTCTCCATGTAACAGCATCATTGGCCTTTCTCCATCAAAAAAAAAAAGAAGAAGCACCCCTCTAAATAGATCGAGGACACGCCTCATCACCTCCATTCCTCTAGTTCCTCACAGTATAGGCGGATAAAGCCATATCATGATTCACTCAGGGTTTTCTTTTTCTTCTTCCCAGTGCAGACATCCGTGTATCCCATTCATAAGGATCGCAATGGAAGAATACAGTCTCAAGATAGTTTTGTCTATACATTATATGCCTGCTTAATGACAGTAGCAACGTCTCCGACATGAGTTGCAGAATATATTAAAGCCAATGATTAGATGAGAGGCTGAGAAATAAAAAATCTTGATAGTAAATCGTGCGTATCATCTTTCTTTCTTTCTTTCTTTCTTTCTTTCTTTCTTTCTTTCTTTCTTTCTTTCTTTCCCTACGCACTCACTTTCTTTGATTTCCTATTGATTTTATGTTGTTGGCCGAGAGCCTCATGAAGACGTTCAAGCTTTAGTTTGACATAAAAGGAACATTATATGTTTTGACCGCCGAAATATTATGTGTTCTATCCAATAGGAAGAACTGAAACGAAATAACTTCACTGTGAGTCCGTCAAGAACATGCTAAATGACAGCTGTAAAGCGAATAGTGCAAACCTGCGGTGTCAAGGCAAATCGCTTCCTCGTGCAGCCGGCGAGACATTAAAAATTTAAGAGCTTGCGCATTAAAGATGGGATCTCTTATCATCATAAGAATTTTTTTTTTAACTCTGCATGCTGAACGCTACCAACTGTGCATTCAGCACCAAGACACTAATGTAATTCTTACGGTGGTAAGAGACATCTGTCTCAGCTACCAGCAGTTCTCCACTCAGTCATGTTGCGTATTAGTTATGACATCAAATACCGAGAGCGATCGCGTCTATATCCACCACGGACTGCTGGACCCCGTTTCTGGTCATGATGCCGTATTTTTTTTTTCTTTGCTAGAGTTTGGTTCCGGTTTTTTGGGGGGTTTTTTTGTTGTTTCTTTACTTCCGACAAGCCTTTTGATTTTCTTAATTTCGCCCCACATGCTTACAACCAACGATTACGGATCCATCAAAATAAAAAAAAAATCATTTCATCCGCAAACCCTTTTGACCAAGTGTATGTCTAGCCGACAGGAGAAAGAAGGATTCTGGAATAGCGGATGCAAGTCAAACTTGTGGCAGTATGGCCTTGCATCTTCTTCGTGAAGTCAAAAGTGAAAGCAAAAATAAATATATTCGTAGGCCCTATATATTTGTGCGTATTTATTTATTCGTATATTTACTGTGCGATCTAATGATTACGGTTTTTGTCTTGTAGATCTAGTTCATTGTGCCAATTCTTGAACTATTTGCATACAAGATTTACCTCAGCATTTAAGCTCGCTTTTGAACACAAATTTTCTCTGACTATCTAGCCTTATGTCATTACTTAGTATATTTTGTGTCCAGATTTTAATGCTTTACTATACCTATAAATAGTATGACCATTGCGTTCTTGAAGCAGGTTGTTACTTGTTATAATCATACCCTCCTTCCTCTTCTCCTCCCAACTCTTTTTTTTTCCACTTGCCAATTCTTGGAAGGACTACTTTGTACATGCCGACCACTATGAAAACATAGATTCAACCAAAGAAAACGAATTTAAATGACTACAGTTTTCCAGTAGGCCTATGCATTACTAGAATTCATCAGTCGTCCTCATGGATCATTATCTGTGCGTTTTAAGCACAGATAAGAAGAAAAAAAAGATAAAGGATAAAATAATATACCCCTGTAACTGGAGGACCTAATATCCTGTAACCAAATTAATGTTAACGTGTGGGTTTCCCAAACCTGTTGTAGGGCTTGGTTTTAATTAAGCTGTGAACAGCGACGGCTTAAGTGAATAAGTCAGGAAAACATGCACACATACATGCATTGAACTCCTACTACTGCACGATTAATGTATGTGTCAAGATAACATACTTGTCACAGCACACACGTGTTAACTGTAGGCTGGAAGGCAACACACACACACACATCGGCTTTTACTGTTCACTATGTCTCACGTATAATTCGCTCCTCTTCAAGTTGTTAACGTAAGTACATGCATGTATTAAATGAAATTAATAACATGACATCATGACATCAAACCTCATGTTCTCGAACAGCCGGCATACTCTTCTTCTTCTTCTTCTTCTTCTTCTTCTTCTTCTTCTTCTCCATCTTCCTGATCCTTTGATTTCTCATTTATACCATCATAATCATCAAAATTATTTTTCCACAGCCTCATCCCGAGGCCGATGTTGATGTGTTTTCCAAAATAACTCATTTTGCATATAATTTTTTATGTATGGCATATGTCAACACATAGCTCCTAAAAAAATATTTTTGTGAGCCCCTCGACTGCCTTTCATAATATAGTAACACAGATAAGATAATGATTTTGTTGTATCCAAGAGCTGTTATCAAACAGAACCACTCATTTTTTTTTTTAAAACTAGTTTTGCCAAAGACAAGTCTTTTTGTGAGAAGATGTTGGTTTTACCTATTTTCCTTCATTGTCATTTTCTAACTGCCCAGATTTATTAGAAGGTGCAAGGTGGGCCAAATTTGTGTTTTAGTTATGCAATGTTTTTAATTCTGTTGTTGGGAGGAATTCCGAATGAGACTCACACCTGATGCTCCTATCTGGACGGACATTAGATTTAGGAACTCACCTCAATAGATGCTCCTGTCTCGATAGACATATAGGATTAGGGTTAAAGGTAGGGTTTAGGGAAGGGTTTGGTTGTTACTGGTGACATGAGCTCCGGTTAGGAGTGTGAGCCTCCTTCGGAATTAGGTATTTTCAGCTCCATCACGTGACCTAGGAATTCTTGCTCACATGTTGGGTTGTTTACATGCTCTGCTTATGTATGATTACTCGTCATTTATCAAAATATCCTAGCAATCCCTAGATCACGTGGTATAACTGACCCGTCTGAAAATACCTCATTCCTTTCCTTTGATTATTGTTGTTGTTGTTGTTGTTGTTGTCGCTGTTGTTCTTGTGGTTGTTTTGCTTGTGGTCGCCGTTGCTAAAAGGTGCTCTTGACATGGTTTCCACAGCTTTAATTGGTGCTCTTGATATGTCTCCACAGCTTTAACTGGTGCCCGCAGAGTGTCGTTGTCTTTCAATGTCCCGGTCCAGACATGATAGTGGAGGTTTGTTATCATCGTCATTAGAGAGCTTTAGTTTTCAAGTTGGGACAGATCTCCTGCGGCCAGATATATAGGCTATTAGGCAAGCGCCCGTGAGACAATCCTAGCAGTGTGATCATAACATTGCACGTTACCAACTATCAAACTATCAAACTTTGCGTTCTGAAAGTAACTACGAGAAATACCATTGATGCTTCGCCAGCCTACTTAGTAAGACAGCATTGTGCGTACGGTCGTAGAATCAGATGTGAATTTCACAACTAGTTCAGGATGTGCAATGTGACCATAACACCAGCGGCCGTATGCATAATCCATGCGTTAGTTAACATCCTGCGTTAACTATAGTGAACACTACTAATGTGGTGACTGCAGTGCATTAACTAACGTTAAGATTATGCATACGGCCACAGGAAATACAGTACCATAAAATTTTGCGCATGCCTACCTCCCGTAAGAGTATCTGACTTGACAATAAAAGCTCTCTATAACTGTTAACTGTATTATCATCATCCATCATCATATTCGACGTTTTTGTTGTCAGCACTGTCCTTATCACGTGATGATCATCTCTACCATTCTTGAACAGGTAGGGTGACCAAGAGTTACATACAGAGCTTTGTCACCCTGTGAGAAAGATCCTAGGGTCGAATGCTGGGGTGCGTTTGTTTGGTCCCCGCAGTTTGACAAAATGGCAAGCTACAACCCTTCCTTGTATTATGTGGGCAGTCCTTAGCACTTGCATCTGTAGACAGAAGGTCAGCCAGCCTAATGCGCATGTGCGGAAACAGCAATCAGCTGTGTTTACATTGGAAACCGGGTCAGACATAAAATGTCGAAAGAATGAGATAGACAGCGTGTAATAAATGTTGACTTGCGTCTATAGACAGAAGGTCAGCCGGCCTAATGCGCATGTGCGGAAACAGCAATCAGCTGTGTTTACATTGGAAACCGGGTCAGACATAAAAATATCGAAAGAATAAGATAGACAGCGTGTAATAAATGTTGGGTCAGCTGTGAATATAGTCTAAACCTCAGCAATTACCGACAAATTATGTGGGATTGTGGATCAGCGTGATTAACACAGTGGCTGTGCAACAAGACTGCATACTTAGAAATCGAATTTCCTGATAATTTAGAGATATAGACGTCTAGTCTAGGCTACCGGTAACCTACTCACACGGCCTCGCTTGAGATCATGTAAACACAGCTGATTGTTTTTTCCGCACATGCACAATAGGCCGGCTGACCTTCTGTCTGCAGACGCAGATGTCCTTAGCAAAGGGTACGCTTTTGGCTGGTGAGCACCAATCACAGTGAGGAAGGGTACATACTACTAGAAATTTATTTTAAAATACGTCGGGTTTTTTTGGTTTTGTTTTGTACGAAACCGGGAGAAAAAGCTCGGAAACATGGCGGCCATTATCTACGATTTCAAAATTTGTTAGTGATACATCTTATCAACGGCCTCGTGTCGGAGGAGGGTGTGGCAAGAACCAACAATGATCTATGTTAATAGAAGAGGCAGAGGTATAAATATAGCAAACACCACTCGCAAGTCAGTGCATTGTTTGCTGTCTCTTCTGCATTAGTCGCAGCCATCTTGGTTTGCCTAGATATTGTCTTTGTTAAGAAAAGGGGATTGTTTCTTGTCCCTTCCGCATAAGTTACAGCCATCTTGACTTGCATAGAGACTGATACTGTCTTTGCTGGGGAAGGAGTGTGGCTTGTCATTTTGTCAAATTGCAGTAACCAAATCAACGTGACTGAGTGTTCTCATACATTCTGGATGACCGTCGTGTCATGGGCAGTGCCATTGCGGTGAAGGTGGTGGGACTTTGCTGCTTTGGATTTCCGAGGAATGAAAGTCTTTTCTCTTCGTTATAAATACCGTTCCGCCTCTGGAATACGGAAAATGATACCATTTATCAGATGGTTACAGTTAAGCAGCGCTGATTATTTTTTTAACAAATGAAACCGGTTTTCTAAAACTTGCTGCGAGTAAGCGAAAAAAAATATGAAAAGAAACAAAAAAAGTGCGATTAGGTGGAGCCAGCTGAACACATTGTGTGCGGGCTGCGTTGGCGAATGAATGAGGAAGTTCTTTTTTAAAGTGCTTGCATATTCTTATGATGAACCGGGTATTGCATAAAGGTTGTTCATGAATTTACCTCGTATTTACCCTTCAGGGGCGAATAGTGAGGGAGGTGAGGGGAGGTTGGGGTGTCTCACCGGGGGTTGGGTGACATCCAACGTAAAGCGTCAAATGGACAAGGTTTAAGACTAAATATGTGATCAGGAGCGCAGCTGGCTTAGGAGGAATATAGGTATCCTCTATACAATGGGTTTTGGCAAACAANGGGAGGGGGAAATTCCATTTTCTATTTCAATCACAATAGCAACAACAATAAATGTATTAGTTTATGTATACAGAATATATATCTGAGCAAACATTACAGATAAAGCGTATGAATTACAATTGGACAAAGATAATGAAGACAGCTTTATTTTTAGGTCGTTACGATATGCTTTATTAGAGAGCTTTTGTTTTGAAGTTGGGACCTCTCACAGACCGTCATGGCAGAGGTACGGATGCACATGTCGTAATTCCTGGTATTTATCATTTTGTACGTTACAAACTAAATGCGAGGCTTACATCTGATTCTATGTTGTACCATGCGTTACGATACGTATGTGCTATAAAAGCTCTCTACTATTTCAGTTTCTTCTTTTCTGTATCTTCATTGGATGGCATTACTCCCACTACAGACACACTGTGTGAATATTCAAGCCTATTTTCTCCCCAGTGGTTCTCAGAGTTTATTTACATTATATTATAGCATGCATATTATGTGCACTGTTTTGGAGTCAGAACTCAAATTTAGGTTGAAAATCAAAATTCAGATCAAACACCCAAAAGAGTTACAGTTCAGGTCCAGATCAGTTCTTCTTTATTATGAAGTTATTTAGTTATGAAGTTCAGATCAAGTTCATGTGAACTGAACTTCAATTCGCGAACTGCGTGTATATTAAGTCAGTTCTTCCTAACCCTGGCAGGCACATTTCGAGGTAATAATTTCTGTCACGGTACAGACTTTGTAGTTTGCAAGAAAGGAACTAGCGTACATACAGTTGTTTTTTTTAATTTTTCATTAACTCCTTCAGAAAGTTGTCTCCTGTGCAAGATTTATCAAAGTTCCAAATAGAGCAATAAAAAAAAAAATCTGCCGAAAACAGAAAAGCAGAGCTAAGCGACATACAGCGATGATAATTATAACCTCCTCCTTGTCCCTCTCTCCCTCCCCAGGTATGAGAATCTTGCAAAGTTACATTTTCTGAATTTGAATAGTTACGAAATCTAACTTCCTTCTTTGGGACAAAAAGGCCTACTGTACTTACTAAGCCAGTTTGTCCAATGACTGGCAACAATTATCATTGTCTACCAACTGGAGCATGAATTGCTTCCTGTTTGTATATGGGCTCTTTCGATTTCTTTACGGAAAGCTGAACATCCGGTTTGGACCCAAAAACAGGGATGTTTTCAACGCAGTTGTCGTGGGTCCGAGTGAACCATCTACATTTTGTAACAAAAAGAAAAGTGTTGCCGATATTCCAAGATGTCATGCAGGTATTTTTAATCTCATCAAACGTATCCACGGGGTGTGTAATGTAAATTTAGATTAGCAGTTGCAGTTTTCTAGACCGAATGGTTCAGTATGAAAAGAAGATGGGGAGGGCAATGTGTGAATTGTAGGATGGGGTGGGAGAGTGGAGAATCAGTGCTTAGGAAAGGTCGGAGGGGGTAAGGGTCGAGAAGGGCCATATCCTGGAAGCAAAAAAAACAAAAAACCACATGAATGCCATGTTGTGATAAACTTTTGAGTGTGTGTGTGGTGGGGGGGGGGGG
>JAWQUT010000047.1:2476839-2489921 GCA_033807755.1 Ellobium chinense | reverse complement strand
GGGGGGGGAAGAGGGGGTGTCGTTTTCTCCTATCCTCATATGCGATTACACAGACTAAAGCATGAGGTCACAGCTTAATCTCCGGTGAATGTCGAAAACGCGCAAGTTCAATCACTTAGCCTGTCAGATGAGCCACGTCATTGTTTTCCACCGGAAAGATCGCTGCAGTGACCTGAATCCAAGAGACTGTATCCTCTTCCTGGTAAAATACGAAGCGTTATGTTGAATA
Source organism: Ellobium chinense (assembly GCA_033807755.1). NCBI lineage: Eukaryota > Metazoa > Mollusca > Gastropoda > Ellobiida > Ellobiidae > Ellobium > Ellobium chinense. The sequence continues at coordinate 2,489,692 of JAWQUT010000047.1, read as the reverse complement.
TTTTCCGCCTTCCATTCTCTGCAATGTCCGGGGTTTTTCGGGTTGTTTTTTTTTTTAATATCATTTACGATTACGTAGACTATAATCTGAAGTCGCGATTTAATCAGGGGTTTATATCGGAAACGAGCGTGTTCATAGCCTGTCAGATAAGCCACGTCATAGTTTTCCAGCGGAAAGACCGCTGCAGTGACATGAATCTAACTGACTGTCGACTCTAGTTGTTCAAACTGATCTGTCTATTGTCCTGGTATAACGTGAAGCTTTATATATTTTTTTCTTTATCTAATTAATCGGCTTGTTCTTTGCCCAAATGGCGAAACTGGAAATTGATAGCAATGCACTTTTCTAGGAGTGCCTACAATCCAAGGATTGGGTTTTTGTTGGTTGTTGTTTCTTTCCATAATAGCTCCCCGCAAGAGTCCGGGTCATATTAGTAGACTCACATTCTTTATCCAGCATCTGGTACAGTTTTCTTATTGTAACAGATCTCTGTGACATTTTTCTGTCCTTTCCGTGGTATAATATGATGGTGGAATATGTACTTGTGGATATAAAGGGTATGTTCCTCATGTATGTTTACGCATCGTGTCAGTAATATCATGTCGTCCGTGCACTCTAACTTGAACGGTCATATTCAACAAAGTAGGTCAAATGCAAATGTTGATATCGTTTCATATCTTTCAGAATTTTAGGCCAGATTTTAATGACATGCTAATTTATGAACGAACTCAAAAGCTTAACTTCGTAAACGTCTTACGAAAAATCAACTGTACTGTTTTCATGCTTATAATGTTTACTTTGATCCGTGGTTTCTTCAAATGTCTTGACGACCGTGGAAAACTGTATTTGCCCACACGAACAATGTGTAAGCTGTTAAAGCAATATTAGTTTAATGCATACAGTAGCAGTTACTGTAAGCATGAAATAAGAAGCGTTAATTTAATCTTAATCCTGCCCCATATTAACATGTAAATCTCTCGCCGAATAATTGTACCGTTGGTTCATGTACATTTTTTATACTGTCTTGCAATGAAACAACACCGTAAGATGCTCAAACCAAACTAAGTGATTTTACAACAAAATATTATTTAATCACAGTTTAATGATAATTTGGGTTGAGCATCTTGCGGTGTTTTCTCGTTGCATGGCAGTATCGTTCTTTGAGATCCTCGTTGGGTATTCAGCGGCATTTCATATTTTTCGATCACTACCTCCATGGAGATGCAGCCGCCTCTGCCTTCATCAGAAATCCCCAGGAACGTGAAAAAAAGCAGCTATTGAAAAAGGAGTGGAAAATGTTGAGATTAGAAAAGGTCTTAAAAACACTGCGACGAAACAGGTGTTATGATTGGAAGAGATGTTGAAAATGTTGTTTGAGAGAGGTATGATAAACACTGCGATTTGGAAGGGATGTTGAAAATGTTGTTTGAGAGAGGTGTGATAATTACTGCGATTTGGAAGAAATGTTGAAAATTTTGTTGAGAGAGGTATGATAACCACTGCCATTTGGAAGAAATGTTGAAAATTTTGTTAAGAGAGGTATGAAAAACACTGCCATCTGGAAGAAATGTTGAACATTTTGTTGAGAGAGATATGATAAACACTGCGATTTGGAAGAAATGTTGAAAATTTTGTTTGAAAGCGATATAATAAACACTGAGATTTGGAAGAGGTATGGAAAAGATTGCGAATGGATAAAGGCGTGGCCTTAGTTGATATTGAAAGAATAGTGGAAAACATCGTGATTGAAAGAGGCATGGACAAAGCTGCGATTGAAAGAATTATGGAAAATATTGCTATTGGCAGAGACGTGGAAAACACTGCCATTTGGAAGAGGTGTAGAAATTGTTGCTATTGAAATAGGCATAGAAAATGCTGCGACTGAAAGAGGTGTGGAAAACTTTGCAATTGAAATGGAAATGTACAAGAATGCAAATGAAAAAGGAGCGTGTAAAACGCTGCAATTGAACGGCATTGGCATTAATTTATAAGTTAGCCTTTTTCTTACAAATCAGTGACGTCATCTTTAGTGTCATTTAATTCCTACACTCTAAACTTAAAAAAAAAGAAAAGGATATCCTGCTTCAGCCTGTGATATGGTGATCTTTTCATTGCCTGAAAAATGCACCCAATAATTTCTATCTTTACGGTTCTTTCTGACACGAATTAATTATTCAATAAAAATAGTTCTATACGTACAAAACACAGTCGACTCCTCTTGATCGCAATCCGGATAATCACAGCTCCCACTAAATTGCAATACGTTCCACCATACTAAATGTTGTATTATTACATATAAATGTCACTGGATAATCGCAATTCCTTTTAATCGCACGTTTTGCCCATGCTTCCTAGCAGTTGCGATTAAGAGGGGTCGCTTGTTCTATTTCAACGATACCTGTAAAAAAATGACCTGTTGGCATTTAGGGCTTGTATATTTTGAACCAACGTCTAAGGTTGCAGGGGACCTGCAAGCAGAACTGCTTCGGATTCGTGCCCTGTAAACGTAGTTGCAATTCGAGGTCGTATAATTTCGTACCCATATTTAGCTGTCCTCTGTTGTCCCTTTGTCAAATGCCCTTCACCCTCAGATAAAAGGCCAAGGGAACAATTAATCCTTTTGTGAAAGGACAGAACAAAAAAAATCAGGTGTACTTTTTTTGGGGGTCGAGATATCAGCCACGCTTTGGTCCTGGGTCTTACAGGGGGGTATGGTAGGGGAATGGGGGGTAGGGGAGTCACGAAACAGTATCACTGCTATTGCTGTGTAGTGGTTGAATTGTAAAATACCAGCTAACGTGAGTACTCACTGCTTCAGTGCCGTCAAATCGGTAAAGTGACAAGGTAGGGCTATTTATTGAAGTCAAATATCAGAAGACAGTTCTGTTTGGGATTCAGAATACAGGGTTATGTTTATTTGATTCCCGGGATTACACGAAAGGGGCAGTCCTTTTATTCTGTAGGTGGTCAGGAAGTACCAGTGTCTGAACAATCCAAAATGGCTGCGACTGACGTCGAAGAGCTAGAAAAGAGTGTGCTGACTTTTAGCGATGTTTGATATACTTGTATATTTGCTTAATCCATTAGCATATATCCATCCTACCGTTGGTTCTCAACACATCTCCCTCCTACACAAGACCTTTGACATCATGTTCCAGTAACAAATCTGAAACCGCCATTTTACCAAGCTCCCACGTTCAGTGTACCGCAAAAGAAGATCTAAAGTTCAAACTACCTTTAGAAATTGTGCACACTTCCTAGCCGTGACTATGGCAAGAGAGCTCAGATCTATTTGTTTAGACGTCCTAGAAGTTTTTGGGTGTTTTTTGGCAGAGACTACTAAGTCCAGAATATTATTATAAGGTCGTTTGGTAATCAAGACCTTTGGTGAGCTTCCATCTTAAACAGATATTATTTAAGAATGACATGCTGTGAAATTGCATTAAATAAAACTGCAGAAACCGCAACATCCTCTGAGAGAGAAGGAGTGAGAGAAAGAGAGAGAGAGAGAGAGAGAGAGAGAGAGAGAGGAGAAAAGGGGAGAAAAATTCTCCCATATTACGATGTTTTGAGTAGAGAGATCCGGCTCAGCAGCTGAAGATGATCTTACATTTATAATAAACTATCCATCCAGTAATCCTCATTGAGTCTACAAGAGTTGACTATTTCATGACCTCAAGAGGCCTTTTAATACCAGGTGCGCATAAAGGCTTAGGTATGTGTAACGTCATGACTGCTTCGACTCATAAGAAATGCTTATGGTGCGAATTATATTTCTGCACGCAAAATATGCCACGGTGTCAAAATTACTGTTCACTTAGTACATGTACTAAATTTAAAACGATACAGAGGATATTAGGTGACCCCTACACAAGGGAAACCACCCACTTCGTGAATCGTTCCATATGTTTTTAAAAAGTGATAAGATTTAGAGGAATTTTTAAAGATCTTTTCGCACCCCTCAAATAATGGCAATGATTAAGAGAAATACAGAGAAAAACCCGGACGCCCCTACAACCAAAATGGTAAAAACTCAGAGAAAGGGACAAGATCATTGCAAGGATAAAGAGAACTGCATAATCAAATGTTCATTTTGATTAGGAGGTATGAAGCTTCACTTTTGTGGTTAGTCATTTACCAGAATAAATATGATGGCAGCACAGACTATTTTGCAGTCTAAGACGAGTTCTATAGCAAAAATTTGTGAAATATATAAACCTATGTTTATAGGTCTCATGGCATCGAAAATACGACCCCCGATCAACAACTATTTATTACTGGTAAGGATAAACTCTGGCATCCAGAAAAGGACATTATGCCGTGTTGCCATGTCGGCCCTTTCTAGCAAAATATGGTTAGCTTATTTTCTCCTTTGTCATCTCTCTTCGTCTAGGAGAACCACATCAAAAAGGCCAGTTCTCGCCTCTGGCCTTGATTCATTTGATAAGCAAAAGCAGTCTATTCCTTCTTATGTCAGCGGAACAGTTATTGCACGAAGTCTTGCACAATAGTCACTTCGACCTTGGTGAAACCATCGGTTAACGACCGGCATTCCAGTGCACGCTAACCTGGGTGAAAAAGCCACGGTACACTCGACCCCGCTTAATGGCATACCGCGGAATCGCACCTTGTGCTTAATCACAACACACGTGTAAAACATAAAGAGAGTCTTTTTTGTTGTTGTTGGTTTTGCATTTATGATCATTTCCTAAACATTTGAACGGCTGGTGTATGACAGGGGTTCTAACAATCTTCTACAATCCTAAATCTCAGTTTAATTGTTGACATTTTACTGGAAACAAACTATCAATGCCCCCAGCCATGTCTGTAGTGCTCCGGTTTACACATCAGAAACCCATATCTAGGAGCCAAAAGGAAACAAAGACTATGTAAAACCATATTTCTATAATCGTCTAAGTTTCTTTACAACAAATGAACTCTTTCACAGCAGAAAATATGAAGTAATAAGAAAACTAATTGTATGTGTATCATAATAATTAAAATCATATGCCTAGGGGTATGTTAGTGTTGATGTGTCATGCAAACCATTTCCAGTTATACGAGGTAGTTGATCCTTGCTGTTATTGACATTATAATGCTCCATATTATAGTGGCTTCTCCCTTGTAAAAAAAAACCTAGGAATGTCATTGTCATTGTCATTGCTTATTGTGCTGGTTGACATTTGATTCAGCGAATATTTTCTCTGCCGCTCTCTGAGAATTGCCAAGGGTCAAACCTGATTACTCCTTGCTTATGTCTTCACATCTTCTCCTCTGTTTGCATCTTGGCAAAGCTTTCGAAAATCAGACGATGTGCCCCTTCAATGTAAAAGTCACTTAATATACCAACATTCGCTTAGCCGCACCTTTTCGTAGTTTACGTCGAGTTGCAAGTATGTGGGTCATTTTTGAGTAGGCTACCTCTTCGCGTGCTGTACGGCGGAGTCTTTTCAAACGAGCTGGTGCATCATTGCCAGCGTCTGTTGTATTGACATCACGCACACGGGGTTTAATTTAATTAGTTGTGTTACGTATTCCGCCACATCAATAGAGGCGACGAGTGCAGAAATTCGCGTCAAGCCAAGGACACTTAGATGTCGTGTGCAAACAGGCAGTAAAATCGGCTAATACGGCTCGGTGTCACTCTTTGCAACAGGCTATGGAACTGAAAGGACTCGCGGCCTTGATATCTGAACAATGCCTGTATTCTGTTGCCTTGAGAAATAAAGAAATAAAAATATGGTACGATCAAGTCCGCTTTGCCAACAACTTCCCAAGATCATGAAATTTGCAAGTAAATGGAGTTGCCATTATCATGTGACTTTGAGATCGACGAGGGTAGATCAACAATTGTGTGACCTCACCCAGACAGAATGAATACATCAGTGTTTTACAGTTCCTCGTATGACCTGATATCAAATTTTGTAATGCCACAGTGGTGTATTTGCAAATGAAAGGATTCTGAAGAAAAGTGGGCCGTGCATTTCCAGAAAATTGGGTAAATTCATTGTCTTCCACAGAAAATTTTCAATGACGGTGTTCTGCGGTTTTTAAAAGCAACAGAAGTTTAGTCTATTGTAGAATGTACGAGGCTTATCCGGTAATTACCCGGGTTTTCCCGATATCTAGAAAACTAATCAATGTTTTTAAAATCGGAAAAGTGCACTTGCTTTTTGCATTAATGCACTTACTGAACGCAAATTTTCAAGTGCCTCGGTGACCGGATGCAGTATTTATGGCCATGCAAAGATGGCCACCCCTTTACAGAATTGGTCAAAGTTTGACGTGAGAGCTGTGATTCGATTTTTACATGCAAAGGGTATAAAAATGTATGAAATTCACAGAGAAATTTCCACTGTCTATGGAGAACAAGCCATCAGCAAGACCCAGGTGGGTGAATGGTGCAAGTCCTTTAGGGAGGGACGAACAAGCATAGAAGATGAACCTCGCACTGGACGTCCGCAAACATTGAAGACAGGCGCCAACGTTGCACGTGTTGAGGCGTTTGTCCTCTGTGATCGGAGGGTAAAAATACGGGACATCGCTGTTGCCNACTGAAAGGACTCGCGGCCTTGATATCTGAACAATGCCTGTTTTCTGTTGCCTTGAGAAATAAAGAAATAAAAATATGGTACGATCAAGTCCGCTTTGCCAACAACTTCCCAAGATCATGAAATTTGCAAGTAAATGGAGTTGTCATTATCATGTGACTTTGAGATCGACGAGGGTAGATCAATAATTGTGTGACTTCATCCAGACAGAGTGAATACATTAGTGTTTTACAGTTCCTCGTATGACCCGATATCAAATTTTGTTATGCCACAGCGGTGTTTTTGCAAATGAAAGGATTCTGAAGAACATTGGGCTGTGCATAAATTTCCAGAAAATTGAGTAAATTCATTGTCTTCCATAGAAAATTTTCGGTGGCGGTGTTCTGCGGTTTTTGAAAGCAACAGAAGTTTAGTCTATTGTAAAATGTATCTGGCAACTTGGGAACACATGTGTCACTTTTCCGGACAAACTAACACGGCTTTCGGCATTTAAATTTGGTGTGATGATACAAAAAGATACATCAGTCATCATAATGGCTGGCCTTCGATTTTTACAACTTGAAATCGCTGAATTAAGAAAAATATATTTTACGAATTTTTTTAATATTCCGGTCCTTCTACAACTATTGGTAATCACAGTTCGGAAACGAAACAGAATTTCACCACCGTATGACGTCGTCAAAATTTGTGTACGCGGGAATATTTGTCTGCGGGGACGGCAGTTAGTGTTACGCAGTATCAAGAGGGAAGGGGGAGGGCGAGGGATGGATGAAGGCAGGGGATGAAGAGACACACTCATAACAGAACTCTGAAGTGTACATTTGGTCATCCCTTCCCCTATCCCGGCAGTGGCGGGACTCCTCAGTTGGTTAAAATCTAACTTTCGTGGTTCCATCTGACCTTTATCGGTGTCTTTAGCCAAGAGAGTACTGTGCGAAAGAGTTTCTGCTGAAGAAGAAGCAGTGGCGGTGTGTCAATAACGTCTGCTAGGGCTAGGCCCCACCATTCGAAGCGGGGACAAGAAGGACTTTTATCCCCATCTCCTAAAGACTCTTAAAGAAACAGTCATTTTAACCCCTGAAGGAAATAAACCACGCACCGTCATTGCAACGAAGATAATCAATTTTCTAAAAATGCCCACCCCAACCTTATGTAAAACCCTGCCACTTGCAAAGGATAAAAAAAAAAAGGTATCTTAACAAAATTGGTGTAGTGTCATAAGTCATACTGTGGAAGACTTTGCCGTATTCACTTTGTCAAAATCCACACGTTTACTGAATGAGGCCACAAACTCTTTGATCTACCGTCGTATATGTGTTTGGAAATTATTGTTTTCTCTATCTGTGCAATTCCATAAATAGAGCTGGGAAAACCAGGGCGCAGCACTGCGTGCGACTAGCAATGACTTTGTTATGTCTTTCATCCGTAATATTATTTACATATTATCATATGATGTATACTGTTCTATGTGTTTGTAATTATGAATGAGATGTGTAACACTGTATGGCACTATAAACCAACTTCTTCATGAGATTGATAAAAGTTCTATTTTAATTTTCATGTTTTCACACAGCGGGAGTGGAGATTAAGTGGATTCTGAGTTACTTAGCGCAGTTCATTGTACCTGTCCTTATAAATACCATACAGTGCTGGGGCCCCACAAGGTAGATGTTAATGTACTCCAAAGACCCATGAACAAGCCACGCTGTAAAGCTCTTCTAATCCACAGACTCTTAATCTCAAATTTCACTCATGAATTCAAAACACCTGGCAAACCCAGAACTGTGGTCTGTTTCCCTGGTTTTCACCTGGCCCTGTTGTATATTATATATCTGTTGAGAAAAGAGGAGATACAGAATAATTGAGAGCTTGCGCAATAACGATGGGATATCTTATCATCCTAGGAAATTATGTTAGTGCATCGGTAATGAATGCATCCTTAGTAGAGTTCAACATGCAGAGTTAATGTAATTTCTACGATTGTAAGAGATCCCATCATTAATGGGCACGTTCTCAGCTGACTTAACAGAAATTAGCGGAAGTTCACTGCTCGTTATACGAAAAAAGAATATCTTGGATACCTTTTAACCGAACTTTTTCTACGTTCAGCCATCCCATCTGATTCTGGGATCATTAAAAGTGACTGTTGGGTTGTTGTAATTATTGATGCTTCTGATATTTAGGATTTTCTATTCAATATTGAAAGTAGCGGAAGAATCGAAATTGTCTGAAGTATCGGAAGTCTCGAAAGTTATCATGATTCAATTTTTTTTTTCATTCGTCTTTTTCACTTCATGTTGTGTTTGGCATTTTCATCAAATTTTATCTAGCTCTCTGTGTAATGTAATCCTGTGCAGCCTCGACAAAGGTCTCAACAACTTGGGGTTTACCCAATTCCTTTATACACTGTGCCTTTCAAAAGTAAGGCACTGTACTTCTTAGATTACAGCCGGTTTCGCATGATCAGGCTGTTTGCTTCATTCTAACATGCCAGGTATAAGACGGGTGCCTTCTCTGTGTGAAAATCACTGGATAATAGGAACTCCATTTAATTGCATCTTTTTAAATTCTCCTGGGGAGCTTAAGCAATTAAAAATTTCTTACTGGGTCGACCGCTATCGCCCACTCCTGAGCTTTACTGCATTGCCTACTGTTGCTCGCTAAAACCTGCAATGCACTACTGGATCTAGTACCATAATAATGAATATTAAAGTCTAGTTTAAAAAAGATGGACCGGATCTCATATCACTGTAAGAAATATAACTCTGCATGTTGAACGCTGCTATAACAGTGCATTCAGCACCAATGCACTTACGTATTTCTTACCGTGGTAAGAGATCCCATCCTTAATGCACAAGCTCTCAACTATTTTTTTTATAACCTCTAAGCTGATTTTGACAGAGTTGGATCCCCTTGGCATGGTTTTCGGAATAAAGCAAAAATGTGTCTCTGCTAGCAATGGAAAGATTAAGCGGAGTGTGACTGCATCTCTCTCCTAAAGCTACTGCTTTACTCAGTGCAGATTAATGAGTGTCTGACAAGAGATTCATAACCTCGATGACAGATTAGTTTTTTGTGTGAGTTTATTAAATGTTCCTATCTATTTTTTCAGAGCCATTGGCTCCAATTCATAACCATACTTCCCACTGGGGCAAGACACTTCATAATATTCTTGTTAAGCCATGAGTGTTTGAATAGAGTGTTAAAATCATGTTACCTAATTTTTTTGACGGTCTGCACCGACTTCATATAACATTTTGTTCCTGGTTCAGGTTCCGTGATCCTTACAGATGGGCAGATTCGAATACCACCAGATTCGACTTCGAGTTCGAATTTTGTGCTAGGATTGGATGGATTGAAATCCGGATTCGAATCCGATTGTACAGTGTACTTATTACAGTAAAAAGAAAATCGCCGATAGATTCTAATAGAGGTCTTTTATAGTATGCCTATAATTATTTTCATTTTAAGTAAAGTAAAAGTTTACACCTGTACAATTAGACGGAGTCCCAGCTTTTAATATGATAAAGAGATTTCTTCTAGATCGAATTTTTCTTTTTTGCTTTTATTCCTTGCGAACGGACGGATTCGAATCCAGACCAATTTTGGGTTTGGAATCTGGATTCGAACCCGAAGTGAAAGGATTCGATAGATTCAAATCCGGTCTCGAGTCTTGCCCATTATTAGTCATTCTTTCTGACAGAGCCTTCCCAACTTTTCGAACGGTCTTGTGCGAATATAGTATGTATGTATGTATGTATGTATGTATGTATGTATGTTTGTGTGTGTGTGTGTGTGTGTGTGTGTGTGTGTGTGTGTGTGTGTGTGTGTGTGTGTGTGTGTGCGAAGGGGAGGGGGGAATGTGGGTGTGTGTTTGTTTGTTTGTCTGTGTGTGCGTGAATGCTTGTTTGAATGTGTACATGCCTAGATGAAGATGTCTTTGAATGATACGTCTCACTGAAACAAAAAATTGGGTCAATGTATTCCAATATACCATTGCTTTTTAGTTAGGATATAACACGCCTTGGCAACTTTGTCGTATTGGCAAGAAAAAATATTAACATTGCATGACTTAAAAAGGGAGCGCAGTGAGTTTGCAATATGCGCAATACATGTAATTTTGCTGAGGTTATAGATCTTTAATGTTTGCATGTAAAATAAAATAGATGTTGATATAGTCGACGTGAACCGAGTGTAGATGTATGGAGGGTCTGGAGCAGAATTCTTAAAGGGCTGTAAAGGTTTTGATACAATAATCCAGGATACGTTGGGACCGAGCCGATAGTTGGACTGAAAGGGTTGGAATGGAGTAGGCATTATACTGGTTGAGCAGCGGTATTTTGTTGTTGTTGTTGTTGTTGCTGTTGCTGTTGCTGTTGGTGTCGTTGTCGTTATTGTTGATGTTGTTGTTGTTGTTGTTGTTGCAATTCTTAGTTGAAATACAAAGGTAGTGTATAGTATAACTAGACTGTCTATGAGATGCAAGCATCTAGCTACACGGCAATAATACAGATAATCCAACGTGACAGTTGAGAACTTGCGCATTAAGGATGGGATCTCTTACCAACCTACAATTACATTAACTCTGCTTGTTGAACGTCGCTAAGCGTGCATTCAGCACCTGTGCGCTAGTGTAATTTTTACGACGGCAAGAGATATCATTGTTAATGCACAAGTTCTCTGATATTTCAAAATAATCCTATAGTAATTTATAGCCCTTTAGGACGGTCACCCTATTTGGGGATTTCCAAACAGCTTAAAAAAATGAATTTCCAACATGAACATCTAGCAATTAATTGCGCTTGACGCTCTTTTTAACACTGTAATAAACTTTTTAAAAAAATTGTTGTTGTGTTTTGCCTGCTGTGCATGAAACATGACCGGATTTAGATTAATGTCTTTTCAAAGACGCATGTGCGTGCATGCTCTGTTGTTGTCAAAGGTTCTTTGAAATTTACTGTGTATCCATAATCCCTCCTGAAAACTGCGTTCGCCTGTACTTATTTTTTAAGGAGTCACGAGGTTTAAAAACAGCTTAGCCACAGTATGCAAGACGCTTCTTCTCTTAATCAAATTCTTTCTGGGGATGGAAATAGTTGTGATCAGAAGGAGGTATCGTAATCCAATGACTTTAAAAGAGAAAAAACATTAAACAGATGGACATTTGGGAGTCATGACTGAAGTGTAGTCCAGCATGTTTAGAATGTCAGGAAGTCAAAGAAACTTTGTTGTGCTCAAGTTACAGAAACATATTATGAGCATCCAAAATAATATCAATGTATGTAACCATTAATCTAAGGCACCAACATCATTATATCATATACCAGCGGATGTAAAAGACAATACATAAAGTATTAGATATGCATTGTAATGAAGGCACTTAAGTCCCGAACAGTATATACCTGGACCACTTGCAAAACGGGGATATCTTCTTCTGAAGATCTTCTTTTGGCCGCTCCTCGAGAAAGAGAGTTTCCTATCTATCTGTCAAGATTTGCTTGTCTGAAATAGTTACCAGTAAAAGAAGCTTGTCATTAAAGCAGACAACATTTAAATGAAATCGGCTGTAAATCATTCCTTAAGTGCGTGCTCTGATGAATCTTTCCTGTACGCTCGTTACGTAGGTGAGATATTGGGAGGGGTCAAAGGGCAAGGTTAACATGTACAAGTACATAGATAACAAAAATGGTTGATTAGCTGCATTGCTTTACATACGTCATACCTCCGCCCTTTGACTTGCTACCATGACGTCATCCCAGTTAATCAATGTAATGAACTATCTGTTGTCATGGGACGGGCTTGTTATTTCAATGTCAAACTTCAGACTCCACCCCATACTCGCTGAGAGCGATATTTCTCAACGGTTAATGATTACACATTCTTCGATAAGGAATGTATTATAAACCGGGTGTCTCTTCCCCCCCCCCCNCCCCCCCGGCTTTCTCATACACATACTCCAAACATGATAGTTTCCTTATTTTCAAAATCCAGTCACTTGAATATTCAAAATGAAGTGAGGTAATATTTTCAGCTCATTATCAGACAGATGTAATCTGTAATTGTTGCAGATTCCGTTGCGCCACGTGCTATGCATTTTGTCACAGTCAAACAGTGAGGCGCAAGGGCCAGTGTGTTAAATGCACACCAAGCCAAGGTTTTGGTGTTTATAATTTTTCATCTTTAGCATAACCACAACACCAACGTGAAATTTGCAGCTTTGACAGGCCATATCTATCTACTAATGCGCGTCAAATTTAAAATGAAGTTATTAATACTTTAAGTGAAACAAACTCTTTTTTTTC
>JAWQUT010000047.1:2463950-2476821 GCA_033807755.1 Ellobium chinense | reverse complement strand
GGGGAGGGATGAGAGGGGGCAGAAAGATGTACAGTATAAAGATGGACTTAAAGAAGTTGCCCTGCTGTACTCTTCTCAAGCTTCAATGAAAACGAACAAGTTAAAAAGTCATAACTTTGAAACTAACCATCTGATTTACATTTTTTTTCATTGCTCTCATGTCATTGAGATATGCCTCTTTATCTTCATGTACGAAACTTCTACAATCAACTAAAATTTTTCGAATGCACCCCATACCCCGTAGGATGACCAGTCTGTAAAGATTAATACGATACACTTCTACTTAGGATTTATACCAAACAAAATCTTAACAATAAATTTTCTGGGTGTCTTGTTTTATTTTTTTTTATATTCCTCATTACCATGACGCACACTAGATTTNGCCCTGCTCTACTCCTCTCAAACTTCAATGAAAATGAACCAGTTAAAAAATTCATAACTTTGAAACTAACCATCTGATTTACATTTTTTTCATTGCTCTCATGTCATTGAAATATACCTCTTTATCTTCATATACGAAACTTCTACAATCAAGTAAAATTTCTCGATGGTATCCCATACTACAGGTCGTAGGATGACCAATCTGTAAGGATTAATACGATACACTTCTACTTAGGATTTATACCAAACAAAATCTTAACAATAAATTTTCTGGGTGTCTTGTTTTATTTTTTTTTATATTCCTCATTACCATGACGCACACTAGATTTTGATGCTTCTGGGCAAGATTAACTAAGACCGATGTAACACGATATACCCTATCCCGGCCAAGAAATGACACTCTCAACCCTAGAGACATAAACTTTCCCTGTTGTTGTTTTTCTTTACTAGCTCGAATGAAAACAATATCTTAGAGAGATCCTATTATATGGGACACACGATCAGATGACACTGACCCAAAAAAGCGCTGCTTCAGGGGTTTTCTGATGTATCATGGCCAAATGTTGTCGTTTTATCTGAGACCAAATGTGAAAAAATAACACCGTTTTGTTGGGGTTTTTTTTGTGTCTCAACCTCAGACTGCAGTATTGTCACTATAGAAATCAACGGAATAGAAACATGGGTTTTACAATGTTGAAACAAGAGGTTTCTTTACAGGAACACCAGTGCATCCCAATTTTGTGCTGATCCATTTAACTACCGAGACTAAATGGTATGAAGACTCCAGTGCTTTTCCCACTGATGGCTTTATAAGATTTTTACATCCCTCATTAACACTCTCAATGGGTCTCATGCCATAATATTTTCCACGCATATTGTTTAACTCTTCCTCCAAATTTTGACCCAGAAAAATGCCTCAACACCATATAGATTTTGAAAACTCTGGCAGTGAATCAAGCGACTTTATATTTTAGGCAGTATCGCTCAGTAAACAGGGTAACCTTAATCGCCTAACAAATACCACACAGATTATACTTGAGTGGCAAAACTCTACCTATTCAGAGTCTACAAAAGTCTTTGCATCTATCAAAGCGTTTGGAAGTTCTTCCCTCCCCGTTGCCAACTTTCTGATTTTATGAGGCCTATTTAAAAGTGCATACTTTAATGCCAGATGTAACTGACATCTTCATACCAAATGCAAATAGATAGTCACAGCCAGAACAGAAAAATGCTCCCATTAAACCTAGACCAAAGTCGTAAAGAAGAAATGTGATACGAAACACACTGAGCCGAGCTCTTCTGGCTTCATCCCCTATGGGGTAGCTATAATGTGGAAAAGACTGCTTCCCAGCCCTCCTTTCTTTAACTTTTCCAGGCCTCCGTGGGTTAAACTTATTATATATATACAGGTAATTTTATTAATTTTTCGTTTGAAAATATCTCCAGAACATGGAATCCCAGATTATTGATAGTTTCTGTATTCATCAAGTCCATTCTCGAAAAGCACACTGATACCATTAGTTTTGTCTCATATGAGCAAACTCACAAATATACAAGCAGCACTTTTGTGGAGATGGCTACTTTTGAAGATGGCTGGGACACATTCGTGGGTAAGAAAAAGACCTATATATTGCATCAACATGTAGTTAAGTGATTTGTCGACACACCCCTCAAAGCATTCATAGGTACTTTTAAATACCACAGAGGGTATCGGTAATTTAATGCCCCTTGAGGGACTCCAAAAGTGGCCAATAACGAAAAGATCTAGAAAGGTGAAACGAAAAAAGCATCACTGGAGGTAGTGCTGGCACTCCATATTGTTTCCCTGAGTTGACATGAGTTTAAAAGCCCAAGTTTGCCTCTTCAAAACCCAGGTCATGACGTAAAACACCAGCTTGTTTGTGGTAATGCAGACGTCCAAAAACCAGTCGCTGCAAACCTGCTTTAAAAATCGCTGTCATGTATACATTTATCGGCAACTCGGTTTACAGTTACAAGTGTCGTATGTTGTTTGGTATAATGCTGGGACTTTCCCAGAGTGTGTACTGGTTAGTGTGGGAAGCAGAATTTGGACTAGGAGCCGAGTTTAGGGAAGACAGAGGGTCTCTAGATATTCTTTAAAGATGCTCTCAAGGATCTAACCTTGCATCCAGCACTAAATCGAGTATGCCTTCAAAAGGTCTCTGGCATGCACCAAATAGAAATTCGATACTTTTAAACTGGGTGAAGATATTACGCCGTAAGGATAAGTAGCAACTAGGACACTCTTTGGCTGCTTCTTTTAGTCGTACCGCAATATGTTTGTAATGGCTTTTGAGGCAGAATACCTCAAGTTTCCCTAAACAAACGCTGACCCACTCCATCAACAGTATGGAAGACAGAAAAGCAAAAGGACATCAACAGTTGATTAGTTTTATCTTAACCATTCCACAAAACGTCTGAAACCAAGACTGTATTACTGCTAGAGTCAACAAGTAATCTTCAGTTTTGTTCTTTTGTCTCGTTCTATCTTCACCACGTATGATCTGCATCGTAGGTCGGGGAGGGGGAGGGGGGAGGGTTGGGCACGTTCATTTTACTTTGCTGTGAATATAGGGAGTGGAGGGAAAGGATATACTCTGCATTAAGATCTATGCCCCTGACTACAAACTCTGTAAATTTCTAAACCTAGAAAATCAAAAATTGTGCGAAACGGAAGGCGACTGTCATTACCACCTTCACCACCATCACCATCACCAATGATCACCACACCATCACCTCCACCACTACCCCGATAATCATCACCACAGCAACACACTTTTTGGAAGATTTGTTGTTGTTGTTGTTGTTGTTGTTGTTGTTGTTGTTGTTGTTGGAAGACAGGCACTGGGAATACGTCTATATTCAGAATTCTCAGGAAGTGTCCTAACTCGCGCAAAAGCTGAGAACCGTCTTTGTGTTGAGTTTATGACCTTGGAGTTGTGCCAACGAAAACTGCTAGCATAATAAATATCTTGTACCTCCGAATGTCTAAGGGGAGGAAACACAGAATTATGTAAAAGACTGCAGGAGTTATGTAACTTGGAACTGGTCTTAGTTCGTTCAGTGACATTACTTCCCTTCACTGCTGTGTTGTAATCGTTGTTTTCTAAAGCCTCATCAGCAACATAACTGACATTCTCAACGCTCCAACATATTTTTTTACTACCACCACTATTACTACTACTACTACTACTACCACTACTACTACAAGTACTACTATACTACTACCGCCGCTTTTACAACTACTATGTTACGGCGACTGTTGCTACCACTTTTACAGCGACTACGCTCACGCAGAAAAATTGGACACATACAATCATGCGTGAACACTAGCAGAGCTGTTATATTGTTAAATATAAACACTAATATTTTAATGTACGAGAATGAAGGCTAAATGTTTTATTGGCAATGTCTCAGAGTGGAGGCACACTTGGAACCTTAATAATAATAATAATGATAATAATAATAATAATAATAATGCGGTTTATAAGTTTCGTATCCAGGCTAATACTCGCTCACGCGACTTCACACTATCATTACCCCAGCAGGCCTGATCACTCTAGGACTTTCTCGACTCCCCTGGGGAGCATACAGTGCCGCTGCCATTTATAGGCGCTGATCACTAGCATTCTGACAATATCTTCCACTGCCTAAAGCCATGTACCCATTTTACAGACAGGTGGACTGAGGAAAATGAGAATGAAATGCTTTCCCAAGGCACTTACAACATGACCATGATCGGGAATCGAACTCACGACCTTTAGATCTTGATTCCAACGCCGTAACCAGTAGGCCACGCTGCTCCACGATCCTTGATGGAAACCAACATAGATTTCAAGGATTCATATGCTCGTCTTTAACTATCTACAATGTAAATCAACACCTTGTATGAACATCATTGTTTTGTATCTTACTGTTATTTCTTTTTTAACTTAACATCATGGAAACTCACAGTGGTCTGCGCAATTTAAAAAGTAACTGCACTGACTCAGCTAATGAGTTCGCTCAATACGATGGCCGCATTAGATTTACTGCCAATTCTATTAGTACTGCTACCATTGCTACTACTTCAACAGCCATTACTAGCGAACACAATAGGTTCGCTTTTGAATTCTCACTTGAAATAGTGAACTGTTGGCACAAACATGGATAAACAGTCCTTCTTTTCAAACACCTGTTCTCCTCGTCCGTGTTTCTACTTTCTTCCAGCCCGTGTCCTTTTCCCCTTCCGCCTTCTCCTCTTCGTATCTTTATCGTCTCGTCTTTTATTCTTATTATAATAATAGATCGGTAGAAAGTTGGCAAACATTATGTTATACCCTTGCGTGTCCCCACCATATTTTTCTACGTAAATATACACCACGTTTTTCTGTCCGACTGAAACGAAGGGGGGAGGGGGAGGGTCGAGGGTCATGCTAGAATTTTGTCCGAGTCCTAATTCGCACAAATGGAACCCGGCAAACCATGACCAGACCCTTCCATTAAAAGCAGGTAAAAATGTAGAACAATTTACACGGAAAAGTAGGTCTGGCTGTGCTAACCTTTAGTACAGGTGACGGACGCATGGTACAGTGCGGTCATATTAGGTCATCGACAGTCTTCCAGATGACCGTCATAGGGCTGTCACTCCCAGTGACTTTTTTAAACTAAACCAGGTGAAAGGAGGAAATGCGGGAAATGCGGAAGTCTAGTAAAAACTTGGGAGCGCAAAAAATATAATTAATTGTTTTATTTATTTCTGTTGGCCCTTTATTTAGGCAAATTATAATGTTAAATACAACTGTATATAATGAATAGAAAAGAAAGACCAAGTAACAATTAGCTTATCAGTTACAGCTAGCCTAAGCTCAATGATCAAATTACAGCGAAACTCAGTTATCAAATTATAGCTAAACTAAATCATCAATTATAGCTGAACTATATTATCTAGTATAGCTAAACGAAATTATCAATGAAAGCTAAACTGAATTATCAGTTATAGCTCAACTATATTATTATCAGTTATAAGCTAAACTCACTTATCAGTTATAGCTAAACTCAGCCCAGCTATTTCGTAGTTGAAAATGTAGAGAGATGGATCTCTCTGTATGGAAGAGAGCAGCGATGATAACTTTTTTTAAGGTGAAAAGATAAGACAATATAGTTTTAGTTTCTATCACTGGAATTAAACTTCTTTTTGTTTAAAAAATTTAGAAGTCCTGAATGTAATTTTAATATCTCAATTTCCACCTGAACTGGAGCTAAACCAGTCTTGAATGATGGGCCTGATTAGAGTGTACTAGATCCACTTTTATTTAATTTTAAGGTATATTATGTGTCACCGCTTTGGCTATCTGTGCTGTAGGTATATCAGAAAAATGAAGTCCTAGATCCAGGGCTATGAATTTAAAGAATTTATTCATGTCTTTTTCATTTGGATCACTGATTCTCATAACTGTTCTGTTTTCTATGATCGCTGACTTTAAAAAGTAGTCTAACGCCTGCCTACTTTCTGGAACAAAATGTGGAGTTAGACCACTTTTGTACTTGTCACATTATCATTATTAATGATTCTAACAATTTTTAAAACCTGCTGAATGACATTTGAACGGAAAATGAGCTATCTCCACAAATTCTTAAATTTTAAAAAATAGTGATAATTTCACCCATAAATTTCCGAAGTTTCATTAAGATTCTATGCCGAATTTCATATGAAATTTATTTTATGTTTAAACGTATTTTCTGAACACTGTTAAAAATAGAGTGGACTCATTCTAATTTTCAAAGGCACATTGAAAAGAGTGGCTCATGATTACCACACACCATAAAGACTCGCACTGGTGACCTGGGCATGGTAAACTTGACAAGAACGTATCGGTCATATTGAATCACAGGATACCCCTTTGCTGACCTCTCGTTGTCTTATTCATTCTTTGGCTAATTTCAGAGCCATTGTCTACATTCCTGAAGTAGAACAGCATTGTGTGTCCTTTACATGGTTCCCCTTCGAAAAGGAGCTTGATTTAGCAATGTGATAACATTAACGCATTGAATTTCAGCCAAAAAGCCGGTACAATATAAGTGCCCTTTTATTGCATACAACGGCATTATTTTATGGAGTAACAGAAGACTTCTTGTCTCATGATGTTGCCCTTGCGAGATGGAGACCCGTCATTGCATTTTCTTTACACTCTGCTAAACATGCTGGCCATCCTTGTAAAGGAAGTGACATAAATTATGGAGCAACAGAACTCTGTGTACCCTACATATGTATGGTGTCCTTGCCAGAAGGAGACATCAAAGACATTTCGTAGCCCATCTAATGAAAGGGGCGTACGCGACATGTGACATGATAGGTGTTTTGAGCTGAGACTACTTTTCGAAAGTCCAAATCGATGTCTATGTTCTCACGAATTTGCGCATGGATAGCTTTGATAGTTTTAGAGATATTAAACAATTAGGATTGGGCGTGTGTTATCAATTCTAAATCCCACTGAAACTTTAAAACGCTTTTCTGAAAAACTTGCAAATGTCGTATAAGCTTTTTTGTGAGATGAACGACGAATTGTTGAATCCAGTTGCTAGGCTCGGTGTTGTCAGCTTAGAGACCAATCAAGTAATAGCTACTTTTTTATACAACTAAGAGTGTTTGCACATTAACGATAGGATCTCTCACAATCGTGAGAAATTGCATTAACTCTGCATGTTGAACACCACTCAGAGCGCATTCAGCACCGATGCACGAATGTAATTCATACGATGGTAATAACTCCAATCGTTAAAGCTCAAGCTCTCAAATATTTAAGCGTTATTAGTTGGCTGCTGTCCGTGAGCAGTCGGTGGATAGGTTTTAAAGAACTAGAGGGGATTGACTGAACAATATGTTCAAAAGGCTACTGCTATTCTATACAAGACCAGGCCATCATACATGTCTGGGGTACACAGAGTTCTGTTACTTCCTAGAATATAACACGACAAAGCGACACTAACACTTTGCCGTGCCGTTGAAATAAGGTCGGAGGAAGTAATAAAGTTAAGTAATAATCAAGTATTAATTAAGTCATTAAAAAATGACATGAAATTACTAAATATAGATGAAGAAAAAAACCACGGCAAAATTCCTTCAGATAAAAATGGGAAAACGGGAGAAATCTAAAATGTTTTTATGTAAATGACAAAATGTAAAATGTTTTTACACGTAAATACATGTACTGTAGGCTTCATGATCAAATACTTAGCACAACGCTGAATCGCGTTGTGATTGTCAGCCATTTGTCTGAACTTTTACATCCTACGCCCAAGGGTGTTGTATTTTCTGATTGGTTAAAATTCAACACGTCATGTGACAGCTCATAGCAACTGGATCTATCACTTTGTTTACACTAAACCACAGAGGTTTCAACAGGAAGGCCTATAACAACATGCTCGGCCTTTTTGGAAAGGGCATGACTTCATTCTAGAAAACAAATGAGCGGTTTGTATCGTGAAGACATTTAAAATTCTAGCTTTAAAGATGCACCATCCGATCATAACGATCCGAAGGTAAGCTCCGTTAACAAAGAAACAAATGGCCGTGGACACTGCCTAGACCCGAAACAATTTGCTTTCATATTTTGAAGTATTAGAGAGATTTTGTGTTGTTTTTCCTTATCGCAGCTTTCGGAAGTAAGGGACAGTAAATAGGCAATTTGCACAGTTTCTGGAAATTATGAAATGTTTACTTGAAAATTTCGGCAAAACTGCGCTCCGATGTGAACCGTGCGTTTCCAATGATTCAAGTGTCCTGAACAGTGCGGCTGAATTCAGTTGATTCAAGTGTCCTGAACCGGATGGCTGAATTCAATTGATTCAAGTGTCCCATAATGCCTTTCCTCTCCTATTATAGCCTGGACGAGCCTTTGGGTGAAAGGGGATTCCGGAAATCTATTGAAGTATTTGTATCACATTGAATTACATTATGACTATTGAATGAACTGTCTATGACAGGAGATGGAAAGAGGAGGTTTTTGAAGGAGGAAGAAGGGTAGAGAAAAAGCCGAGGAAGAAATGCAGGTGGTGATTTATTTTGCTTGCAAGTGTTTCCAAGTTTTGAGTGGGAAGAGTGTCGGGTGGTGAGAAAGGAACGAAGAGATGGATTTCTCTATACCTGGTTTTGTAGACAAGGTTAGGACAGGTCACACATCTTTCGTGAAAACTAACCTGCCTTCTAAATCTACGAAGATTGTGAACAGCTTTATTTCCTCGTGGCCATAATTCTCATAGCATGCATCAGATTACTTCTCAAATATCCCTCGTCTTGACATATATGTAAGCAGTTCCCTAGCAATGTCTTCATTACCTTATAGGTTAAACCAGGGTCATGACATAGGAGTGCTATTCACCGTCTTTCTCAGAGGACTAAGAGGGAAGGCAACAAAAACTGATGACGTCATTTTGCTTTCCATTTCATGGGCGCAGTATTTTGTACAAGAGGCTGGGCTGCGTTGTTGAGGCTTCACCAGCCTCTCCCGTCTCTCTCTCTCTCTCTCTCTCTCTCTCTTTCTATCTCTCTCTTTCTCTCTGTCTGTCTGTCTNGCATGCATCAGATTACTTCTCAAATATCCCTCGTCTTGACATATATGTAAGCTATTTCTTAGCAGTGTCTTCATTACCTTATAGGTTAAACCAGGGTCATGACATAGGAGTGCTATTCACCGTCTTTCTCAGAGGACTAGGAGGGAAGGCAACAAAAACTGATGATGTCATTTTGCTTTCCATTTCATGGGCGCAGTACTTCGTACAAGAGGATGGGCTGCGTTGTTGAGGCTTCACCAGCATCCTCCTTCTCTCTCTCTCTCTCTCTCTCTCTCTCTCTCTCTCTCTCTCTCTCTCTCTCTCTCTCTCTATCTATCTATCTCACTCTCTCTCAAATTTTTCACCTATTAATGAATAACCATTTTTTTGGGGGGTCTGTCTTTCAGATATAATTTAAGTATCATGCCTTATATCTCATAATCGTCTGTGAATTCTCCAATCTCTTGTTTGAAAAAACGGTACGTAGAAGGCCCCTGCTCCCTTTACACTTGTCGCAGTGACTGAGACTTCAAACTCAGATTAATTTTGCAACACTCAGAAAGGATACACAAACATTTTAGACCTACCCATCCTATGAGTCTCGTGGACACCGGCTGGTAACTTTTTTTGATTCGTCTTGTTTACATACAAATCAACCAACTAACCCACCCACCTACCCATCCACCCACCCATCCACAAAGAAACAAACAAGTAAACAAACAAGCCAGCAAAACAGAACCATACTTTATACTCAGACGATAACAGAGAAAACAATAAACATGTAGGTTTAAACATAGCAAGTTTACATCCTTGGAAAGGAATTTTGCTTGGCAGATGTTGGGATTAGTGTGGTATCATTTATTTTGATCCAAATATGTAATGAAATTCGTCTTAGGACCTTCTCTGTGCTGCACAAAGTATCCAAAGCTCTTTGTATATTTAATGACACTGATAATTCTCCACAGAGCTGTCGATTGAAGACTACGTATTATGACGAACCTTCAAATAATAATATACAGCGATACCGATTTGTGGAAAAAAACCGCAAACGCCAAATTAGTTCAAATCATCTTTTGGCGCAGTGTTTGGATGCTAATACTAATGTTGTTTGTCTATACATCTGGGTTATTCTCCCCTAGTCTCCATAGTTTCTGAGATAGTCGATTGTGTCTTCCATTTATTAATTTATTGATAATTGCAATTTTTGTTTTGTTTTGTTTTGTTAGGGGGTTGGGGAGAGGGTCCGTCTGCCTCCTTGTCTATTTGTTTATCTGTCCAGCTGTTGTTTGCCTGTCTGTTCGTGTTGCTGGTATGAAAGACTTGTGTGCCGCATTTTGCTTGTCGAGTGTAAATTTCGTACGATACGTCCTTTAGCTTTGACATACAATTTAATTATATTTATCGTTGGTTACTTAATCTAAGCCGTACCCGTCCATTGAGTTTCATATACATCTCTTGGTTGGCATCGTTTTGACTTAGTTTGATAAACAAACAAAGGGCACTAAACAAGCAAAGCAAACAAACAACCATTCTCATGTGTGTAAAAATATAACCTGTAATATACGCAACCTTTATAAATGTACCGTGTATAAAATGGCGGATGTTCGTCTAATTACTGCAAATAGTACACATTTTTCCACAAAAACTCATACTTTTATTTAGCAGTATAAATGTCTTCCAAAAGAAAACTAATGCATACATTCGCGATCAAAGGCGTAAATGTATAGCCTAATAACAGGACCCGAAAATAAATTTATATGGATTTTTCAGTGTTTGACCTTCAGGGAACAGCACTGAAATAAATAAACATTTAAAAGCTGAGGTTGGCATGTAAGGAGATGGGTAAACAGAAAAGTTAGGCCAGAAACCTTCGCTGTACTCTTGGTGCTACACCCACCATGACACGGGAGAACGATTACAATAAACGGAATTTTGACCGTCATGGCAGCAGCCAAGGTCATATATTCATGATTACGTCTATTCAGGGCGGGTAACTTCGATATGGATCAGACTGGGCATTACAAGTGGGAGATCGAATCCATTTTTTTTTTCAGTTTGATTAATCGTTTGATATTCTTCTTCGCTATTTCTTTTTCATGTTCTGTTGTAGTCTCGATTTGTTTTGGAAGAAACTTTACCACGCTATTCTTTTTTTTTTTGTCGCTTTTTCTTTCCATCATTCTCATACTGAGACGACCGATTCTCTAATGAACGCCTTTGCCCTGCAGGGGATTCGAATATGTCTCATCAGACCGAAGCACTAAACTTCGGAGACGCCAGCAGTTTTCTTTAAAGAGTAGTCTGCCTTGACTATGGGAAAATAAAAAAAAAAAGATTATAAAAGTAACGAGCATAAAAATTCAGACATATCTAAAATGAAAAAAAAAAACCAACCAAAATACCAATGTAAGCGGATCTATAAACCGTGAGATATCATTGCTATTGTATCATGGCCGATTTCTCAAGTCCTAATAGAATCCATTTCAGTTTCATTTTGCCAGAAATCACCTAGTTATTATCATGCCTCCCTAATTACTTACGCTTGTCTCATAGGCTTCATGAGTAGATTGCAAACGTTCTTTTTTTTTTTTTTATACAACCGACTTATGGGCAAGACAAAGTGGAGAGAGGGTTTGGGGAGGAATGATAAAAATTCAAGTTTGATGCGAATTTCTCGTAATCTTCTCTTTTTTTTTACTGATTGTAGTTAAGGGACTTGAAAAGCCTGAAGCCGTCCGTGCACGTGCCAACTTGAATTGGTTAACCTTTTCATTAGTGACGTCGCCCGTACGACTAATGAAAACTTTGCTCACTGAAATTTGGTTATTATCGAACGCCGAAAAAGAAGACCAACGTTATCAAGTTGGTATATATACGGAATTCCTTCTTTCTTCCTGCACGTCAGCAACCACTTGGTTGGCCAATTCAAGTTGGTACGTACAGGAGATCCTTTCGTTCTTCTTGCACTTCAGTAACCGCCTAGGTGTTCAATCCAAGTTGGTATGTACACGAAATCCCTTTTTTTTTCCTCTTGCACGTCAGTAATCACCTTGTTGGCCAATTCAAGTTGGTACGTACACCGGATCCCTTCTATCTTCTTGCACGTCAATAACCAACTAGTTGTCCAAATTCAAGTTGGTATGTGCACGTGAGGCCTAATGAGGCACGCCCTCACCGTGGAAAAAGAAAAAAAATATATATACAAAAAGGTTATGGTTTGTTATGGAATAAGAGGAAATTCGTTGCAGCCCTAATCTATATTTCTCTCCTTCGTCCAGAAAAGCTAAAAGACAATCCAAGCGAGGCAAGAGAAGTATAGGAAGATTATTCACTTACTGGGGTCTACACTGAATCGTACCTACCAGTCGCATAGCTCCCCCTCCCTTTTCTATCCCCCAGCCCGAAACCATTGGATTCGCCATAACATTTCGGATATTGTCATAAAATTTTTACTTCAGTATAATCTATCATTACCGGCGTGTATGTGCCCTTGATTTTTTTCTACCTTCCCTACGTGCCCTCCATTTTTTCCACCCTCTCTCTCCCCACTCCCCCCACCCCCTCCCTCTTTCTCGCGCGCTGCTTCTAATATGTATGAATAGTTCTGATGTAATTATCTGCTAGGGCTGAGTAGACCATCATTTTTATTGTTAAGGCTTTATAGGTGAGATCGTGACGTATAGAAAAAGACCATAACCGCTTTCTATAGGGACATCTAGATCAAGGGCGGGCCGTGTCGTAATAGATCTGATGGAATCAGCTCCGTCTATTAACAATGAGAAAGCGAGGTCTGGTAAAAATGTCTTGACCACGTAACGTGACGTGCCGGACCCGTTTATCTTAGCTCCTTATGCCCCAACAAGCCAGATTGCTCAATAACATTCTCAACTCTATGCTGGATAATATCATGCAATGTGGTTATAATTTTTTTTTTAAA
>JAWQUT010000047.1:2455056-2458098 GCA_033807755.1 Ellobium chinense | reverse complement strand
GCCCCCCTTCCCATTCGACGGCCCCGGACAGTAATGTGTTTTGCTGTAAGCCAAAATACATTGTTTTTCGTTTTGAAAGTCAAGCTGGCTGCCGGCTGATGCAGGTAACAAATGACATGTGTCTAAGCTTAAACTAGGACACGACCTGGGATTTTAAAACTACATTTGCGTGCCCTTTGCTGTATCAACCAGCTGTTTTGTTGTTGTTGTCTTCAAACCTTCAAGGGCGTATATCTTCTGGTAGTATTTTAGGATTGGGGTCCTTCCTCGATCCTTCCCCCCAACCCCCTCCTGCCTCGTCCTCACTTATTCCTTTCCTTCAAGTGTGAGCTGAACACTATTTTATGCCGTAGGCAGCGTCGTAAACTCTTTTACCCCACCCCATACGTTTTCTTTCGTAAGGAAACGAAGTCAGTTAACTTCAAGCAAACCTCCCTACCTGCTCCCTACCCTGAATCACACACACAAACAATTTAGCTACTCTAGCCCTGGAATAACCTCTTAACACGATAGAAAAAAAATATTGAAAGTTTTACATGGTGACAAAACAAGAAGTCGAAAGCTGCGGCAAAAATTGTTTTCTTCCGCATCAAAGCAGAGTAGAGAGAGAGAGAGAGAGAGAGAGAGAGAGAGAGAGAGAGAGAGAGAGAGAGAGAGAGAGAGACAGACAGACAGACAGACAGACAGACAGACAGACAGACAGACAGATAGACAGACCGACAGACGTAAAGAAGTTTGCGGTGTGTTTAATTGCTAATGAATTCAGGTATTCTCGCCCAACAGCGTGACTCGCTTTTTTTTTTTGTAAATCTAAAGCTTTCAAAATGTTTAAAATGTTCGTTGTTTACCCCTGAAAGTTTTTGTAATGTAACTATATATGTAACGAGTTATCCACCCGTAGGTCTGCCTCGTCCTTCGTCCCGCCTCCTCCTATTCTTTGCTAGCGTCTTGCCAGTTATCATGGTATACCTGCATCTCACCGCTCGTATTTACTGGCAAAAATTTTCCCAATAAACACATCGCAGAGAGTAACTTCTTTCCACTTTAGAACGCATAAAGAAAGATAAAGGAGAGGGGGAGGGGCAATTGCGAATGAATTCATTTTTATTAGTCACTAAAGCTGCTTTCAGAAAGGTTGCAGGAGCCTAATTGTAAAAGCTTCTTTGAGCCATTTAATAAAATTTTCTTCTCGAACCACAGGAACGTTCCGAGATGGCCAAGACTAGTGTGCAAGTCTGGTGTCATCACTGTGCTCAAATTATATCCTATTTACAGTGGGATTCCTTCATTTAGATTTTTCACAATTTTAAATTTCATGAAAAGGGGTTAAAAACTTTTTGGCCTTCTTTTGCAGATCACAGGCCCGCACAAATGAAATCCGCTGAAGCCTTTGGGAACCACTGCCTGTAACAATTATTTTTTTTTTCACAAATTCAAGACTGAATTTTACCACTTTTGCGGTGTGGTTTCTTGTTATATGATTATTTCTACACAATCTGTCCAAAGGAAAGATTTTATACTCTGCTAATATGGACTCTGATAGTCCAACTTTTTTTTACCATTAACGCTCCTGCAACCTTTCAGGGCGGACATGAAAACAGGGAACATTCTTTATGCTCACAGTCATACACTTTAATATGATTTTCTGTCCCTGAGTCCCTCGCACTCCACACCATCACTCTGATGCACCCTACCCATGGTGCCACCCCTGTCTCAACTAAAGACACTTAATTTGTTCATTGTTATGGATCATTGCACACCAGGCTTAAATTAAATAAAAGATCAAGAAAAATGTGTGCCTTTCACGAACCACAACAACAAATTCAATTAATTCCATCTAGTCAGAACAGGTATAACAAAAAGCATTGCATATGAACAATGAGCAGTCATAAAATATTTTTTAAAAATTAGTAAAAATTTCTAACACTGCATTTGAACTATGACCTGCTTCTATTCAGACTGCTTCAGGATAATTATAGTAACAAAAGATAAAGTCGGTAGAGACACAAAGAAGTGGTGCAAAGGGTTTCAGGTTCAAATCCTGTATATGGCAGATTCTCTTCTGTATTTTTCACGGTGTGTAAAAGTAACACAAACAATCAATCTGGTAACGGTCTTCTGCCCGCCATGATAATTTTACAGAGAGATGAGTGAGGGTGAAAGAAGTCGTAGTAAGATCCACAGTGACGTCATTCCAGCTTGTTCTCTCATGACACACCACCCCATCATTTGCTATCTTTCTTGTAATCCCTATTATACCAAAGGGTACTTTACAGTTTGGTATTACCTACGCTTGCGTCATCGTCTGTCATTCCTCATTATCCTGGGCGTTACTGTTAAAAATCTTCTCCACGCCCATATAGGGTTAATCAGTCATCTGCGGACTCATTATAATCACTTGTAACGACGAACATATGTTTTACATCATCCTCAGGTCAAAGTGCGCGTCAGTCTGCTCCTGTAACGTTAGTTACGCTAAGTCAACGATTATAATATAAAGTGTTGTTCTTCTCTCTTGCGTCTTTCCCATGTCTCCTAAATTTGTCATTTATACCTTCGTTATCGACTCCCTGCCCTCAGCATAGTTTGTGAAAAATCCCTCTGCGCCCACATAGGGTTAAGAAGCCGTCTTCGCAAGTGGTCTCATTACAGTCGCCAGTATGGTTTTACATCAACCTGAAATGGTGATGGACATTGTTATATTCAAAGCAACTTCTGTTACGCTAAGGAAAACATGGTAGCGTGTTGTCTAGAGAGTGGTGTCCTGCCTCTTTGCGTCGTCATAAATCCTTCATCCTTTCTTCCACTTTCACGTTCTTCGTTCATGTCTTTGTTATCGAGCCTCTGCGTAGGCCTACAGCATGAGGAAAGTCCTTTTGCGCCCACATAAGAGGGCAGGGACGCAAACGGGTTTGTGATATTCGTGCTTTGCGCTTTTACTGCTAATCTTCTGTTCGCTTCGGGAAAGACCCCGACCACTAAGCCACTTTTTTGAGTGGCGGCGTGGTTGTGTACCTAATAGACGTCTAGTCTACCTGATTC
>JAWQUT010000047.1:2440056-2450056 GCA_033807755.1 Ellobium chinense | reverse complement strand
TGTGCTGGAGTACGAAAATCGAGTGTTGGTCCGCGCTCCACAGCACAGGTTACACAAATAATAGTTTGTTTCAACGTTCAGAATAATGGCAATCTAGTCTAATTCTACTTCATGGCAGAGTCACCAGGATCTTCTAACACCTTAGGATAACGTATATCTTGGCAATGGACTCAGCAGGTGTTTAGCTTAACTATGATTACAAAGTCAGTGATGTTTGCTGCCCCTTCTCTTTTTGTGTGTGTGTGCTGCTGTATAGAGCTCAAGCGTAGGCACGGCACTAATTACACATTGTTTAGTTTGATTCAAACTCCAAAATCTGGAGAACATTCCACTGGACTCATCATGTGCTTAGTCGTGATCCTTTTTTCTTTGTGCTGTAATAATGAGCTCAAGCATAGGCCCGCACTACAAAGGTCTAAATAATTACACATTCAGTAGTTTGCTTGAAATTCCAGTGTAACTTGAACATCAAAACTCGGCTCCATAATTATCAAGTTATGCCACAAAAAAAAATCAGTGAATTTTGTCGTGCCATCTTTGTTGATGCTGTAGCTGAGACCTGTGCTCCACAATATTCTTATTGTTTAGATGCTCAGTCACGCTGCTATAGTTTCTTCTTTTGAAGTTAAGACAGTGAATTATCTCCCTTAAAGGGAGGTGATAACCCTGTGTAACATCTATACGTATTTTATCAACCTTTTTTTCCTTACATGATGTATAGCTAATACAGTGTGTCAAGAGCCAAACAAGATGTGATTAAAATCGTATTTGTTATCTGAGTGAAAAAACGGCCAAAACAAATAGAAAAGATGTATATCTGGATGTTTTCTCGCTAGTGATAACTCAAAAAGCGTTTATTCATTTTCTCTCAACCTTAGCACCTGCACTGTTTTCTAGAGCAGATGATTTGGGGCTAATACTTTTTATATTTGGTGAGAGAGTGGCTTTCATTGAATTATTTTCATTGTCCGGGCTAAAGTTTGTGAAGACAACCAGGTATAGGGTTTGCATTATGAAGAATATCAGATAAAGCAATTATCATGGCTTTTCCATAGTACATACTCATAAGCATAGAAATGTTTTTTTCAGTGCCAAATTTTAAACTGCTTGGACCATTAGTTTCTTAAATGTCCGTGGCAAGAACGTTATAATTCAAATGGTGTCATATTATTTTGGGATTTAGCCTCCCCTTAAAGTACAATGCCCTGTTTTATGTAAGATCCATAGATATGTGGGTGAGATGATGCACACTGTCACATAAAGTGAAAAAGGAAATAATCTGTATTTAATAGATAAGATGATAGTCTTCTCGCGTTGGTGTCCTGCCAGGCGCATGTACGTTGTAACAGTCTGCGATTTACATGTACAATCGTCTAAGGCTACCTGTTTTTATTATTAGGTTTAACATTAAATGCAGCTCAGCTCAGTAAGACCTTAAGTTGTTAACATAAAAAGAAAGATTTTCTACGAAGTGCAAGATGACAGCACCCTATCGACATTTGCCAGTGTAAACGAAGTTCATTGCAATCTGGTAGCACCTTACCGGCATTGCTTTCCGTTGGAAGACATCGGGATCTAAGCCAGGCTAACCAACATATTATCACCATGGAGAAATACCCAGCCTCTCTCTATCCACATTTCGGCTCGTATGATCGGCTATCCGTGGTGGATGATGCCGAAGAGGACAATTGTTCTGAAGACGACGCGTCTGGTGATGAACCAGGACGGGCCTGTGAGAAACAACCTTTAACTGGCCCAGTCTACGCAGTGCAGAAGGATTCTCTTGGAAATCTGGACTTTATTGATGCCAGTTCTCAGAACAGCGTTCATGGCAGTGGCGTGGATAGTAACGGGGATAACAAAGACAGGGATGGTAGCAGGACACCAAAAATCAGCATCACTGAACACGCTGCTGACCCACTGATCAACGGCAGCAGCATCAACAACGACAATCTTGGCAGTGGCACTAACATTACTGGCCAACACCATAACGGCATCGCCACAATGCCGACGACATCGACTTCAAATGGTGAAATGCCAAGCAATGGACTTTTAGACAATAATGAACAACAACAATCGTTACCATCAGCACCACCACTAACAGTGACAGAAACAGACGGGATGGCGATGGCTCCCTCGACATCATACTCAGCGGCGGCACCACCGACAAATGCCTTGTTATCGGTGGCCCCTCCAGGATCTTCTAACCACGTCAGCGTCTCCCGTCAGTCGTCCTTCATGTCCGAAGCCTCTTCCATTCGTGGGAGTCTGGACAATCTCTCCTCCGCCTCTTCCTTGCCGGACTTCCACCTGCTTAAATCGGCCATGAAGAAAAGCAGCGAGGAGGACAAGACCGGAAAACGGAGGTTGAGCCTTTTCAACACGGTCATGCGCAGAGTGAGCATTCACCGGAAGGAGTCCACGCCTACTGGCAGGATCGCTACTTTCTTTTTCGGAGTGGACAATCAGAAAGGCGATGACAAAGAAGAAGAGGACGACAGAAGGACAGGTAAAACTGAGGGTGTAACAATTCTCTTAGTAAAATGAAGATGATAATGATCCTTTTATCTAAGAACATATCCCTTCACAACAAGGGCAGGCAGGATAGGGTAACCTGAGGTGTGTTTTTTGCTCTTGTGTGTTGGTGATCGGAACTTCTAGATGTTAATGAGAAAATGTGGAATCTTTTCCAGTACACCGGGAATGGGAGCTGAGCAACAATGGCCGTCAATAATGGGGTTTCACACGTGCTCATGTAAGTTTTTATGAAGAGCCTTGTGTTATAGGAGGATATGGCAAGAACGAACATTAGGCAAACACCATTCGCAAGTCAGAGCATTCTTTTCTAACTCTTTCGCATCAGTCGCGGTCATGTTGCTTTCTTAGATACTGAAACTTACATTGCCCCATACTTACCGTAACATCAGGAAATGCTTTTCTGGGCAAATGTATCTCTGCCATTGAGCGTACCATAAAAGATCAATGGTCGTATGTATGCATAATCTCTTTGTGCACTGCAGTAACCATGGAAAACATTACTAATGTTATTGGGGTTTCCGTTGTTACGGCGGTGCGCAAGGTTACGCAAGAATTACATATACATTCACTGAACTTGAAATGAAAAGAAAAGCTCTCTATTGTCTTCCTTGGGGAGTCTCTATAATATATGACGTCTCCTTAATCGAGGCGTTTCTACCTCCAGGGGTTTTCTCTTGTCTTGTAAGCTGACTCTTTGGTCTTGTGGGTCATCTGGTTTGTGGCCGTTCGGATCAGGTATCCGAGTCGTACATGAATAATCTACGCTCTTCTAGACTATTTATTATTGCTGGACTTAGTCNTTTCTTAGATACTGAAACTTACATTGCCCCATACTTACCGTAACATCAGGAAATGCTTTTCTGGGCAAATGTATCTCTGCCATTGAGCGTACCATAAAAGATCAATGGTCGTATGTATGCATAATCTCTTTGTGCACTGCAGTAACCATGGAAAACATTACTAATGTTATTGGGGTTTCCGTTGTTACGGCAGTGCGCAAGGTTACGCAAGAATTACGTATACACTCACTGAACTTGAAATGAAAAGAAAAGCTCTTTATTGTCTCTCTTGGGGAGTCTCTTTATGATGTCTCTTTAACCCAGGCGTTTCTACCTCCAGGGGTTTTCTCTTGTCTTGTAATCTGACTCTTTGGTCTTGTGGGTCCTTTGGTTTGCGGCCGTTCGGATCAGGTATCCGAGTCGTACATGAATACTCTACACTCTTCTAGACTATAATTTACTATTGCTGGACTTAGTCGCTCTACCTTGGGTAAGGGGCCGTACCTACAATGCATGATCATTGACCAGAAGGCTGAAATAGGAGACGTCCAGCATTGTTATATGAGAGAAATAGTTAGTGCTTGTAGCAAATGAGAGAAATAAATAAAGAAAGCAAGAAAGAAAGAAAGATAAAAAGAAAGAAAGAAAGAAAGAAAGAAAGAAAGAAAGAAAGAAAGAGAGAAAGAAAGAAAGAAAAAAAGAAAGAAAGAAAGAAAGCAAGCGAATCGTATGTCGGGTACTACGGACATGATAATAAATAATAATAAATACGACTTTATTTACCCCGTAGGGAAATTGTTTTACGATGTCATACAGCGTTACACATCTCATTCATAATACAAACACATATAACAATACACATCATACATATAAATACATAATATTACAAATGACATCTTTTATACAGTGGTTTTCGACTGAGATTAGCCGTTTAATGCCCCGTTTCGGATAAGAACCCCGCTCTAATTCGTGAAAACGATATGTTTTTCTCTTTAACTTGACCCCAATAACATCCTAACTCTGCAACTAATGTCTTTTGAGATGTAGATCCCAGTAGTCACGGTGAATTTTTCTTCCTTTCTTATCTCTATGTACTGCTCATTTCTAATTGCGATTATTTCTGTGAGACCTTGTCCCCACGACTGTGCCATAAGGCGCATCGCACACAATTACTGTAAAGAAAGTTTAGTCAATCACCTAGTCACCGCGGAGCCTTTTCCACTCACGACATGCTTTTTGATCAGCGACATGTATAGGGACATGTTACTTGCGATTCATTATATATCTCTGTATCTGGCTGCCTTTTCTATCCTGGGTTGTCCGCTGTTATCCCGCTCCCGGTATGATCCCTCTTTTCTCGTCTCTCGAGCACCGGGATACTAAGAATCATATTATGGAATTCAGAGCTTTCGGTAAATTTCAGGTTTTAAATAAATACATTCTAGTATATTACAAAAGTAACAAAGCGGCAGTATCGACAATAGGGACTAAGTTGTGTTTTGGAAGCAACTAATTTTCCTAAGAACCAATATCGAGAGAACTCACTACCGAGTCAGCTACTCGTAAAATCACAGTCCTGTGGCCGTATGCACAATCCATACTTTATTTAACGTACTGCGTTAACCACAGTGATCACTACTAATGTTTTTGGGAGTTTCCCGTGGTTACTGCAGTGCATTAACTAACGTAACGCTTATGCATACGGCCACTGGATTCTTGGACCATGTTTCTTTTGTTCGTGGATTCGGAAGCCAGTGGCTGTATGAATTATCCATACGTTAGTTAAAGCAATACATGAATTAACGAATGGATTGTGTATACGGCCACAGCACTCTATCGGCCTACACATAAAGTTAGAATATTATTATTTTAATTATCCCAGTGTAATTTGACAGCTCTTTCTCTCTCTCTGCTTCCTCCCTTTTTTTTTTCTCCCTCTCCGGTCTTTCCGAGTTTCGGTGGATCTTGGGTCGTGAACTTTATCGATCTCCTTTCTTCCCCCGCCTGTTCCACTATATCTTACCCCTTGTTATCATATTTCCTGGTACACTCTCACTCTGTAAAATGTCATTATCCATATGAATGAAATGTTTGGAGAAAACTGTCACTGCATACAACCATTTTCCTTATCATAAAATTCCCCCAGAATGTTGAAGGATAACGTTGGGTTTTTTTGGAGGAGGAGGTTTGGGGGGTGGGGGCTAGGGGGAGGCAGCCGTGAATTCCAAAAATGTCACGGCTAGTGATTTCGAATCAACTGACATACATACATGTACAATATTCACATTTAATTTAACTCCTAGAATACGGCCTTTTATACGTTGCATCCTATTCAGGATCTGAAAAACCTGAATAGCTAATCCCTGGATGAATAGAATAATAGTTTACCGGAGTGTTTGCTTTTCATTCAACCATATGCCTGGTCCTCCTGTGTTCTCCGCACCGATCCAAGTACTTTTTCATCCACAATTATTTTCACTTTGTCTTCCCTGACTTCGTTTTTTTTTCATTTAGTTTTCTATTGTTACCAACTGTTCCAGCTGTTATCATCTTCTAACATGTCCTATCAATTTTTTTGCTCTTCTTCATACTATTGTAAGTACTTTATATACCACAACTTGCTTCTTCCAAGACCTGTGCATTTGTTTTCTTGTCTATCTATAATATCTTAAAACACTCCTTTAAAGAGCATAGTGTAAAAGAGCAAGAGGTAGAAAGCTTTACAGAATCACTGCACAATACAAAGGACGTTTAGGTAAATATGCATTCTTCATCTTAGCTCTACGGCAGTTTCTTTACTTTTGTCTCTTAAGCACGTAAGCTTCTTTTGCTTCTAGCAAGTGCATATTTGTTTATTGATGGTCCCAAGTTTCCACAGTAATAAAGTAATATCGGCTCAATTAACACGGTGTTAATTCATAATACTCTAGATGTGGACTCAGGGGCTCATTAAAAACGGAGATTTTGCATTACTGTGTGTATCAAAATTGCATCAGACACGTAACGACACTCTCTGTTTAATCTTGCCCTCAATATCTGTACACATTCCATCTCATAAAATCTAGCTTTTGCCCTATTCAGCGGACTGCATCAAATGAAAAAAAAAAGCATGCACGTTGAGCCATTTACAACCATACCAACCTTTGATGGCCTTGTAGGCCACTGATGTAAAGTTTAGGATCTAAAACAGTTTATTGTATAATACAAAATGGTAATAATAAATGAAATGCGCATTTGCTATAACCTTTACAAACCGATTTTTCCATTCATTCCAGTAGCTGAAGGTTAAAGCACTGCAAGCTGAGCCCGAAAAGTAGACCGTAGTGTTTGTATGGTCTAGACTAAGCTATTGACAACCTAGACCTCATTGGTTCAATATCGAGACCAGAAGTTCGCCGGTATAATAGTAATATATATACAAATACCTTAAACCAAAATGGAAATCTTAGGTTGAACTTGTTTGTACGGTACAGAAATCTACACCGCTTAAGGTAGATTCACAAACTTGGCATTACATCCTAATATAGCGAGGAAGAGACACTGATACATGTATCGTTAGATCCAGGCAGCCCCTTGGCGTCCCAGCGAGAGTTACGGATGCCGTTTTGTACATTAAGAACAATAAGTTACGCGAATGGCAACGTCAAAAGGCTGAGAAGTCAATTTGCCAGTTGTCGGTCGAATAGCGCATAACAATGCAACTTAGATTTGAAGAGTTGGCATTATGAGACCAAATTTCTCACCAGATCTGATCACAATAATTACATTTTGCTATAAGAAGGCTAGTGTACACACATGAATGTAGATGTGGCATAAGTTTGGCTGTTTCTCCTCCGCCTCTCTTTTCCCTTTTTCGGAAAGCGACTGGACATCTGAACTAGTATTAAAACATAAATATGTGCATCAGCGGTTGGCTTCCAGCACAAACCTAGTCAGCGACGAGCCTCCAGAGCCCATGGATCTCATTTTAAATACCTAGTCAATTTTGATTTTATTCTTTCTTTCTTTCTTTCTTTCTTTCTTTCTTTCTTTCTTTCTTTCTTTCTTTCTTTTCTTTCTTTTCTTCTTTTTCTTTCTTTCTTTTCTTCTTTCTTTCTTTTTTCTTTTCTTTCTTTCTTTCTTTCTTTCTTTCTTCTTTCTTTCTTTCTTTCTTTCTTTCTTTCGTTCCTTCTTTCTTTCTTTCTTTCTTTCTTTCTCCACATGCCGGTCCTCTCGACATTCACTGGTCCTTAGTTCCTATTTCCAAGTACTCTTTTCTCTCTGAAGCTTATCTTTACAGCCCATAGAACCAACTGATTCGCTGAATCTTTTGATTGATGTGACATTAGTAAGACAAGAAGAAGACTTTCTGGGGTGAGTTGCCAAGCTGATGAGACTTGGCCGCAGGTTTGGAACTCTCCATAATTGTCTTCCTGTTCTTCTCCAGTAACTGTATACAATCTGCAGCCATTCCTTTCTGTGATGTCGTTACTTATATTTTTAACTTCCTGGTCGCTTAAGAGTCCGAAAACTTTGGCGGCCACATATTATGATCGAAATTATTTCATTATTCAGTGTTATTAATTTTGTTGTTGTTTCTTTTCGTCTTCAGATGAAGAAGGAGGTGGTACCAGCAAGGATGCAGCGGAGAAGAAAAAAGCCCACGGTTCCCAGTTGCGGTAGGTCATATTTTTGAGGCTTTGCGAGGAGCCTTTGGCATCTATTGTATTTTCCCCTTTGGACCCTATGAAGGGACTGTACAGTGTATTCTATAAATATATATTATATATTCTATAAATTCTGTTATATAATCTATAAATTCTACATTGATTTTGA
This sequence comes from Ellobium chinense, assembly GCA_033807755.1. Lineage (NCBI taxonomy): Eukaryota > Metazoa > Mollusca > Gastropoda > Ellobiida > Ellobiidae > Ellobium > Ellobium chinense. The sequence goes on along the minus strand of JAWQUT010000047.1, from coordinate 2,441,924 downwards.
AATCTTTTTCTTTTGCATTGGGGTTAAAGTACTTCCATTGTCCTACTTTTTCAAAAATTTGCTACAGTAGAACCAGTTCTCATCTTAGCAGCACTACGTTAGGTGCTACGGTAGCATAAAGTCGTATGCCAGCGTCAACCATGTGAGGCAGTGGTTGAATTTTGCGGCCCGGTCTCAGTTGATCGATCGGCAGACAACACGTGCAAGGGTCATCGTCCAGAACATTGGAAGAGCAGCCAGCTGGAGGCTGGACCCGAGGCTTCTCGTGCGACGAGAATGAGAAAGAAAAGCAGATCATCGCCTAAAATGTTTCACAATCCTTTCAAAGACGGACACCTTTCATTCAGGCTCGGCCCAAAATTATCATAGGCCGGTTTTGACCGCGTGTTAAAGCGTACATTTTTGTATTTATGACTCTTAAACTATGCTTGAATATTTAGAAGTGGACGTCTAACTAGATCGCCGGTCTGTATACAGATTTTTATACCCTGGCATTGGCTGGCAGGACACAGGGAAGGGGTTATAAGCGGGTGAATGGAGTTGTACACAATGAATAATTTGGCCACTTAACAGGTGCCAAAAACTTACACTTTTAGCCTTTTAGCCGTTCTCAAACATACACATCTTGACAAGAACCACTGTTATATGTCATGGATCAGGCTATGTGTAGTGGTGTTTTACAAACACTTCACCGTCTCCAAAATGTCATCCGCTTTTACGCATGCTTTCGCGAAATTCTTACGTCTTAAAGTGACCTACATAAAGAAGATGAATGGCCAGGACTTCAGAAATAAATATGACGATATGTTGTTGTTCAAGCCGAGTATGGCACTGGAGAAGACGTTTCAACAAAATGCGGTTGTTACAAGTTTTAACTGCGTTTGATTGATGTTAAGTGCTGGTGCGGAATTCTCAGATTTGCTGTAGGTGCAAAAAAAAAAGGNGGGGGGGGGGGTGGTGGTAGTGATGGCGGTAGCAGTAAAGGGATTGGGGCATATATATATATAATATGTGTTGGAAAGGGGGGGGGGAGGAGTGGAGGAGGAGATGAAGTAGAGAAACATATACAAAGTCGAATCCGCTTCTTTTCCGTAGGTTAGGGCCATTAGAGTGTTTCTAAACTACACAGTGAACTGCAGTGTGTAAGTTGTGTGAGCAGTGAAGGGTGAAGACGAGAGCGTGACAGAGTGAGTGACTGGGGTGGCGCATGTATCATGTAATATGTGTGAGAGTGTGTGAGTCTGTGTCTGTTAATGTATGTATAATTGTATGCATCATTGTAACAAAGAAAAATTTCCCCACGGGGATAAATAAAGTATCTTATCTTATCTTATCTTATCTTATCTTATCTTATCTTCATCACCCTTCGTGTAATTGCATCTGTCGTTTAAATATGCCATTTCTTTAAATTCAGAGAAAAAAAAAAAGGATTTTTCCATAAAATGCAAACAAAATAAGGCAAAAGTAAACAGCTTTGCATAATCGAATTTCTCTCTTAATTGTAATTGTTTCCATACTCCAGCCCGGGTAAGCGAAATCAACCGCGATACTGGAATCTTTTCTGGCTCTCTCCGCGCCCGTCCTTGTCATACGTATATATATCTTTAATTATAGCCACATAGTTTCACTTCCGTGACTTAATGGCGTAACTCAAATTTAGGTCAAATTTGTTGTCCCTTATCATGACATAAAGGCGGTTAAGTGCTTCACTGACATATCAGCAAAATACATATAATTCTTCAGCTTTTTCTACCCCCCCCCCTTTCTTTTCTGCATTCTCGTTTCACGAAATGCTTAATAGTTTGATTTGCCAATGCAGTTTATGTGTGTGTGTGTGTGTGTGTGTGTGTGTGTGTGTGTGTGTGTGT
>JAWQUT010000047.1:2409967-2427328 GCA_033807755.1 Ellobium chinense | reverse complement strand
CCCGTCCCCCCTCCCCCCCGTGCCGCCCCTGATTTACTAAACTGAAGGCAGACATAAGCTTTCTCTTCATTATTACCTACTGATAGTGAATGTTTGCAACGCAGAGTCTTAGTAACCGTACCATGGACTGAACTAGATCTAACATGTCCCTTTCCTTGCTGGAGATTTGTGTCTGTTCAAGCTTTTGATTTTTCATAACTATTGCTCACATTCTTCTTATAGATTTTTAACTTTAGCAGGATCATTCTAAGTACATTGTTGTCTGCATAACAGGAAGGACGCTAGTCCGAAAATTTATGTTTTTGAGTTTTAAGAATTCGTATAGATGTTTTTCTTTACACCTTTCGTTCATTGATATTCAGTATGGGCATACGAATAATTATGCTTATGATAAACAAAAACTGAAACTATATCCAGTCGTGTTTACCGTTTTAAAAATAATGATGATCTAGAGCTAACATGTAGTTTGAGGTGGACGACCCTTCTTTTCTTTATCAAGGATAATCCGAAATATGCCTAATACTAAATGATGAGTGGTTCCCCCTGAATTTCGTATTAAGGATGTTCACTATAGTTACATGGTCAGTTAAAAAAAACAAAAAAAACCTTCAAAATTGCACAAAGATAAAAAAAAATAGATAATCATAACAAACCACTCTCATGTATTCGGAGTGATTTTAAAAAATATCTCAATTCCATATATTTGTTTCAGCCGGCCATGTTATAAAATAAGTACTTTGCTAGAGGCAGTGAGATAAGTGTATGTTATTATAATGATTGCAAATGGCAGCCACACTCTATATATTCCTCCAGGAAGTTGAGACAAATCATCTTGAGTAATATGGTCTGTCGAGTTCATAAGATGTGAAGTCGTGTGAGCAGATATTATCCTACGTATGAGACGTTTTAATCTCATTTACACCGGAGGGGAGTCGTTGTTGTTGTTGTTATTGTTGTTGTTCCTGCCGTTCTTGAGCTTTTGCTCTTCGGCTCATTGTCATGTGTTGATATTGACAAGTTCTTTGTAGCTGCATTGAGGAACTGTACAGCATGTTTGGAGAGGCATTGTAATTTTACAAGGGAACAGTGGTGCTTTTCCTAAATGAAAAAAAAACCACACCAAACAAACAACTATTCGTACTAGACTAATCTACGTTTGCATTTTCCCTACTTCCGAATGAGCAGGTATCCTGTACATCATGTGGAAGAACGTCGGTAAACGACCGAGGCTGCCAAGAGGTTCGGAGCTCACAGGAAATGAAGATGATGATCACCAGCGCGTGCACCGGATGAGCGTGGACTGCACGAGTTCCAGCCGAGGTCTGTTCCTGGGAATCCTGCTCATGGTCGGCACCATCATCTCCATCATAGCTTTCTACATGATGGTCAGCAAAGACGTAAGTGTCGTATTATATAATTTAAGTGCATTTCAAAGATTTTGGAGAAACATTTTGTCCGAGGTCTTTTCTTCCGACAAGCTTTAGTGTCCGGAAAGTTTTACACTGGCCAAAAGTAGTGTTTATTTTAGAGTGTGTTTTCGCAAGATATTTAATGACGGTTCATGATGTTAAATACTGCACTAACAATATAATATAATATAATATAATATAATATAATATAATATAATATAATATAATATAATATTACATTTCAACCATTTGACATCGTTAAAAAATATTTCTAAATACTGATAGGGATGAAGAACACAGCAATACAGCAATGTGAATGGGAAAGGGGGGGGCAGGAAGGGAGTAAGCAACTCGTAAGCCTTACAACTCAAATTAGCGTATGTTTTATCCAGCCCTTGTTGAATTCTTTCCAGCCTCTCTCCGGCCTTATCTTGACGCATCTCTCAGAGACAGCCATTTATGCCGTGACCTTAGCAGCCCTCATACTGGCAGCGTGGAGGATGAAGACTCTGAAATTTCACAACGAACACGAGGCAGATCTGGAGGATATCCTTATTCTGATCTCCTACACCGGCCTGTTGGCCTTTATTATCTTCAGGTGAGAATGGCGGCTGAGTAGGGCGCTGCACCGCGGTGACTAGCAATGACTTTGTTATGTATTTCATCAGTAAAATATTGGACAACGCATGATGTGTATTGTTATATGTGCATGAAGTACAGATGGGATATATAACATTGGGATGCATTGTCAAAAGAAGTTGCTATGAGGAATAAAGTGCTATTTTGGCTTTAAATTTTTCCTTCATATTTCATTTTGATGACGGGCATAATTTTCAAATGGAGATGATAAATCACAAATTAGTTCGTGTCCACTGTGAAGATAATGCGGTGTCATTTCTCTTTACTTTCAGATATAATTTCCTAATAATCTGATTTCATTCCACTTTCATCGTGATCTCTAGATTTATCATGCTTGGGGACGTAAATTTCAGGCATAATAATTATATTATCCTTTGGCGTTCGTCCTGGGGTCTAACTGACACCATATTCCTAAACAATAAGAATAATAATAATTAAGAGGATTTTTATAGCACCACACCCCTAAAAGCGATTGAGGTGTTCACAATACCTAAACTACTATCAGACACACACACCATTTTACAAACTTGAGAACCCTACAGAGGAATTTATACGGTTATATTTCTTCAAGTACAATCTCCAGCGTTCAAAACTTGTTGTTACTTGTTTATTCTAGTCTAGTGGCCTCCATTCTGAGTCCCCCAGATGTCCGTTCAGGTCTGACCGTCTTATCTAACGTGACCATGTTGATTCAAGCGACTGTACAGACCATCTTCATGCTGGCAGGGGACCGTATGACAGCCTACACAGAGCAACAGGTCAGCACATGCGTGTTGGAAGTGTACACACTTGAACATTCATCCATTGGCTGGTGCCAGTGAAACTTGGGCTCTGGTCTAAGTCTATTCGGGTCACCACTTATACAAGGGAGATATGCTCTAGCTTAATTATTACTTCCATAGATCCCTTGGAGCAAAGGAGCAAATAAAATGTTAGCACCATTGAAAAACAGTTCATTCATTCATTCATTCATTCATTCATGTACGATTATTCCTTTTTTTTTCAAAAGTGATTGTGGAAAGAGTTTACAAGCCAGTTCACTTATTCACTGCTGAAATAGAGCAGTCATTACGCCATGTCTATGCTCATCCATCCATCCATCCATCCATCCATCCATCCATCCATCCATCCATCCATCCAGCCAGCTCAATTCAAGTTATATAATCGAACCCAGGTTACATAGTAACAAAGGGGTGGTCAGACATCGATAATGCATAGGAAGTACTTAGACAAAACAGCAGAACAGCATATAATTACACTGTACCAAATAGAGGAAATGCAATTAATGAGGAACCTAACTTACATAGCTCGACACAGCAACACTCTCCAGCCTGGATGGGGTTAACACTGGGTATGATTGGGTAGGAAATGTTCTAGTGTACTCATCTTGAATGCATATTTTAATTTTCATTAATCAAGTCATCGCGTCATTCATCACCCAGCACATTCATTCATTCATTCATTCATTCATTCATTCATTCATTCATTCATTCATATTCATTCATTCATTCATTCATTCATTCATTCATTCATTCATTCATTTATTCATTCATTTTCATTCATTCATTCAGGAGAGAAAGAAGCCCGGTAGAGAGTTTATCATCTTCCTCTTGATCTCAAACTTTGCCATGTGGGCGATCAACACTTTCGAGACACAGACTCCAGAGCATAATCCGATTCAGGTAAGGGTTGTGGTGGACAGGGTTGGGCAAGTTCACAGCAAAAAGGGTCAGTTCAGATAAAATTCATTTCACCATGGGAAGAAGGTTCTAAGGAGGGGGCGTAGCGAAAATGACGTTTTTGGAATCTGGCATTTATATCATATTTCCTTTATTTTGTTGGGAGTCAATTGCTTGTTACAAAATTTTTAAAAATGGTCTTTATTTTTGGTTCTAAAACAGCCAAATCTGGCAACCCTGGTATGGTCTAGACTGCCAGCCTCGCGTTGCTGAAAGGAAAAAAAAAACCTCGGGAAGTCTTGCTCGAAAGAATCTTTCCTAAAAAGAAACAACAAAACACCATCAGAATAGCGATGAAGCAAATTTTTCTTTCAGATTATTGACCACTTTTTATAAAAAGTTTCTGTCTTTAAATTGTCTTTGGATGCTTTGCGCTAAGGATAACTATGGGAGCGCTGAATCTGTGAGACGGTGTAAAGGCTTGCAGGTTATCGGCGAAGAAAATATTAGCTAACGTTGACAAACTCGTACTACCAATGCTTGTACATGGCTCATAGGTGAAACCTGACGGAGGTGATGTTTGAATATTTTAGAAAACATTGACGATTAATTAAATTGTAATAGACAAATAGCTAACATATTGGTAATCAATGAAGATGAAGAGGACCATGGAATTAGCTGAGAAGGTAGAGGACAGTGGTAAAGAAGGGAGAAGAAGTTAGAAGAGGAATAGGGACAAACTGAGATTACTGGCAGCCGGATTGGGTTTACTATTCACTTTCATGTGTGCTCAGATAATGACAAATATTCTATTCTATTCTATTCTATTCTATTCTATTCTATTCTATTCTATTCTATTCTATTCTACAGGCCGAGTTCTACGGACCTGAAGCCTGGGCTATCTTCACCCACATCAGTGTGCCTTTGGGTATCTATTACCGGTTCCACTCCACCGTATGTTTCAGCAACATCTGGAAGAATGCTTGGAAGAAGCGGAAACATCACTGATTAGAGCAGTCAACCAGGAAGGGATGGAGAAATAGAGCTTGTGAAAAAGAGAAATAGAGTTTGAAGAGACTTAATGTACCCTTAAGACAGTGGCAAAATATAGCGGCTGAATAAAGAAGACGAGTGGTGGAAAAACAAATTATTAACGTTTCAGAGTAATTTATTTCATTTGAACTAAGTCATTAAAAGCGTTTGTGGTGAGAACAATAAATAATGACAGAATTTAGTTCTTTCATCCACTGGAGACTGAAGGGTACAGGCTAATTCAAGAGGGGGGGAACTGCGATTATCCAATGGCTTTCAAGGCAACAAATACAGTATTCTGATTTAATGGAACTCTGGTGATACAGCTATCCCTGGGACCAAATTTTTGACTGTGTGTTATCCGAGGTGATGTGTTACACAAAGCTCCCTTTTATAAGAAGCAATGCAGTTAGGACTTTGACTAGGAGTACGCTAAATAGTGACTTGTGTTAAGCAATCGTTGTATTAACAGAGTTCCACTATATCTGAGAAAGGCTACAGCACACAGTGTCGTCATGGTTCTTTCATATTTGCCTAAGTCACTTCTGAGATTTTGAAAACTCTAGCGCTCTGAACTCGTTGCCCAACGTAAAATAACGAATTAGATATGGATTAGCTTTGAGGATTGGGGAACACGACATCAAAAGTAAACTTTACGTTTTTGTTACTAGTTAAAAAGATGAATGGATGATCGGTATAGTAGAAACTATTCAAAGCATCAAATAAAAAAAAATAGGCGAATGTGGAATGAACTTAACGACATAAAACTGCTATAAACTGATGTCAGTTGTATGTATCTTATGTCATCGACTGACAAGCAGAGATGACTATGCCCATTCTTGAAGAAAGAATCATGATGGCATAGCCACCTAGGATTGTCAGCCTATAGCTCTACTATTATTCTTCCTGTTCTTTGGATGGTGCTTCGTGCATTAACCCGCTAATGACTAGAATAGTATACAGTACCTAGATAACTGACTTTCTACCGGTAACCAAGCTTTCTCGTGATAATTTATTATGGATCGTTGTCATGGCCAATCAGAGACGTTTCTCTGTTCCGACAGCCAGTAGCATAAGGCCACGTAATGGTGGGATGGATTTACGTCTGATTAAGATAGTCATCTTGAATGTTTCCGCAAAAGTCTTCTTCTTTATGGATTCGGTTCCAAGCGAATTTGCCAGCAAGGATGTAAGAATCAGATGACCGGCGTGACGCAACTGCTGGTCATTTAGTCCCTAATGTCGATGATTATGATTAAATAGGAAGAAACGTGCGGGAAAATCCGATACGACATCACTCTAATTCTGCCTAGATCTACTTACACTTCAGAAAAATGGTGGGCAGTCTGACGTCGTTATTTTTGTTCTCCTATTTTCTCCTTTTTTTTTTCTTTTTTAGTTTCTTATGGTAATTACCCAATTTGGACACTCCAACTCCAAAAAATAATATCTCTGGCGTTGACACAACAGACTTTGATAATAATATTATAAACTTCCAGCGCAGCACGTAATTTCCAGAGTATGGAACGCCGAAGAAGCATTTTCTCTAATATAATTGTCTGTGCTGATGAAGTCTCAGATACAGACTTCACTATGGATATTGAATCCTCTTTTTAAATCGTTTTTGTTCGTTTGATTGATTTTAACCAATAAATTTTATTCGGAGGGGCGGACCGACTAAAGTCTGCCCCATTTTAGAATTGTATGTTTAAACCTTAGTGTCTTTCAATATTCGGAGCATGTACAGTAGTAATTTTTGAACCATTTGTGCATTTTATGAATTTGTGAAAGAAGAAATATTGCTATCTTCATACTGGCGAACAAATCATTTGTCCTATGAGTAATTATATGTAATGGGACATCCAGTTTTGTTCGCATCTGTGATACATTTACGATTCTCTGATGCAGAGAATCAAGGTAAATACGTTTGTCAAATGACAATAACGCCTGGCATTCACCATTCTGTTTTACTTCTAAAATCTAGACTATGTTTGATTGCAGTGTTTGAAAATATCTAACCTGTCACAATGAAACCAGAACAGAAAAGCACATGAATAGCATCATATTTCAGTGGATTTGGTAAAACCAATCCTGTTGTGACAAACAACTTCATGCTGTGTCTGACTCGTTGGTGTTCGATTGCTTTTTTTAAAAAATAATCCACTACTTTTGGGCTATGTTGCACTAGGTGATCGGTACAGTCCAGGATAATAAGTGATTCGTTTACTGCTGTGCTGTGAGCTTCAGAAGGCCTCACACAGCAAATCTGCATTGGAGAAACGGTAGAGTTTTTGTATGAATCTGATGTTTAAATGGCTAAGAGTTGCATGAAGTTGATCAGCTTGGACACAGTCATATAGATCTAGAGTTCAGAATCATAGTAGCCATTCCACCCACACGACCCCACATACCGACAGAATACGGGTGTGAGCGGACATAGACAGTTTCTCACACAGATTAGGAACAAGGGGGAGGTGCTCAAGAAGACAAAACCGGAGGAATGAAAGAAAGTGATGTGGTGGGAATCAACCCGCGGTCTCTGCGTCGACACCTATGGCTTCGCCATTACATGTACTTCGAAATCAGGCAGTCATAAACGTTGCCGTGCCGCTTGTTAACAAATAATTAGTCTATGTGCATCGGCTGTGTTTAAAAATCTACTGATTCCGAACTGACGGTTAGAAAATAAGTGCCGACGCAGATGTCATGGGTTCGATTCCTGCCACATCACTTTCTTTCCTTCTTAAATTTTCTTCCTGTATTTGTCTTCTTGAACACTTTTCCCTTTTATCCAACCCTTGATGAGCATCTGTTTGTATCGGCTTATTCCCTACATCTGTTACGAAGTGCCCTGGTTTCACCTTGTACTACATACCAGCAAGACATCAGTTTAACCAGATCCCCTCCCTCTCTTCAATCAAACTTTTGTGATAATTTTAAAGACAATAATTCAGCTTATACTTATACCTCTCCCATCTCCACCCAACCCTCCCCCTCATATCATTGTGTGGGCATCGAAGATGGTAACCATGACTCCGCTGGCAGGGTGGATGATATACTACTGAAATATTTACCATAACTGATGAAGTTTTGCACCTCAGGGTTGAGCAAGTTCACAGAAAAAGTCAGTTCATATTGTTCAGTTCACTAAGGAAAACAGCCCTAAGCGCAGCTGTGTCAATAAAGAAAATGTTTGAATGGAGTGACATTGATAGCTGATCTTTTATAGTCGCGCTTCCATATGAAGTGATAACTGTTTCAAGGTACCAGAAGCTCTTGTCAAAACTGAAGAATCCATGGTTAGACGAAGGTGCGGGCAGGCCCTTTAGATATACAAAACGACACAACAGTTTCAGTTTAAGACAAACACACGCATAAAATAATACGAATCACTCAACCAATGATAAAAATGAATTGCCAGAACTCATCATGTAATCATACCTAAATAAGGCCTTCATGTTCCCTTTATGAGAAATGAGTATCGATGTAACCACACTGTAATAACAAATCAAAGTTCTCATGAGAAAAGACACTTGCCGAATAAACCAAATGGCGAAATCTTCGTGAAATATCTCTGGAGCTGTTTTGAAGTTATGTAAATCTTAGCATTATGCAGAAAAAAAATTGTTTACACTATTTAGTCATTTTATGCATGCAACATACTGTGCCAAACTGAGAAATGAAATGAGGGAGATTGATTCGCTTTTTACTGTGCGATTTAAAATGGCAAAGGTTATTGTTTATCTTGTATTTTAACTATAGACTTATTTCTTTATTTCATGTTTTCTGTATAGATTATTATTATTGTGTTCCTTTCCTTCTGTCTTTCTTTTGTGACTTTGTTTGTTTGTGTGTTTACTAGTTCATGCAGTAACGGTTTCTCTTTGTACAAATTTTTAAATACCGTGTTTTCATATTTCATGCACATACATATTATAATGTTTAGGCGTAGAGAACAAGCGAGAAAGAAACGAAGAGTGAAAGAGAAAGTGATAGGGTGAAATAGGAAGAGAGAAGTCACTGTTTTAACATTTGAAGGACGCATGTCAAAGAACCCGTCAACAAAGGGAGAAATAAGTATGGTATATAACTAATGAAGGTAACAGTTGTATTATTCTCTACACCGCACTATGTTCATAAATGTTCTTCTTGTCACGGTCATACGCAGATCGCCTATTTCATGTCTTTCCACGAGAGCGAAATTAATTCAATGCTCATGAGTTGAATTATGTAGGTTAACCACGTTTGAGACAAAAGGCTGAAGCTAGGACAGCAGAAATCTCATCAGTTACGCTAAATGCTTTCCACTGCACTGTTATTTAACTATTGATTTTTGTGCCTTACTTTGCCTGTGACATCTCATTGGTGTAATGAGTTGGAGCGAGCCCAACACTAGCCCAGTTGGCAATTTGCCTAGATCTATCTGCTGGATAGCACAAAAATAAATAAACTCACTTTTTAATTGTCTTGTGGAGTGTTCATGGGTACCTAAGTCACCCCTCCGAAAACTCTTTGTGAGGCATTGTTGGTACAAAAAAAAGTGTGTGATGTGAAGTTGAGCTTTAGCATAGAACATCTCTGTAATGTTTTTACACTTTGAATACCTTGTTCATGTAATGACTGATGACATGAATGGCCTCATTAAAATAATAATTATGACAAAAATTTAAGTGATCGGCTTGTCTTTATTCTGTAAGGTTGCGGTTGAGATTTATATTGGGTACTTGCGCCATGTGTTAAAATTGTCTGTCTGTCTACCTTAGTATGCGTGCGTGCGTGCTTGCGTGCTTGCGTGCATGTGTGTATGTGTGTGTTCTGTGTGTATATGTGTGTGTGTGTGTATGTGTGTGTGAGTGTGTTATTGTTGTTGTTGTTGTTGTTGATGTTGTTAATCCTTTCAAGCACTCGTGGGTACTTTCATGCATTTCAAAATGTAGTGCAATTCTGATGAAGTAGTCTTCCTTTGGTCCAAGCTTTAGAGAGCGTGTTATCATCAGAAGTTGTGTGTTAACCAGAGAGCTCTCTCTAAGAATGAATGCAGCTGGGGTGGTTGAATGGAATGGAATAAGCAAGGCACTGTGTTAAGAAAAGGTTTGTGTTAACAAAGTTCCATTGTATCTCCACAACATGAAATCCCAGAACATTGATACTTTGTTATATTTCTCCAAGTTTCTTCTTAGCAACACAATGATGAAATTTTGTTTTTATTTCACAATAAGCAAGCACAAATATAAACAAACTCACTTTTTAAATTCCATGTGGAGTGTTCATGGGTATCTAATTCACCCCTACTTTTTGTGAGGCATTGCTGGTAGAAAAAAAAAAAGTTTTGCTGTTCTTTTAGCAATTCATCAACATCTCCTCCGAGACGTTCATGGATACTTCTATGCATTACAATTTTATCCGATCCTGAAGAGCTTTTGCATTAACGATGGGATCTCTTGCCATCGTAGGACTTCACATTCGAGCATCGGTGCTCAATGCACCTTTACATTGCAGGAGCCAAACTGTAAAACCCCCTCTGAGCCATTTATTAAAAAACCTCTCCTCTTACCACAGGAACGTTCCAAGACAGATTTAATACTCTGCCACTGTTGACTCTGATAGTCCATTTTTTTTTTCGGAAAGGGGGGGGGGGGGGGNGGGGGGGAGACCTGTTAGGCTCTCGCAACCTTTTGTAGCGTTCAACATAAAGAGTTAATGTAAATCTTATGAGTGATTCACTGAAGTTCTAAAAGATTAGAGAGGGTGTGCTAAAAAAAACTGGAAACAATCTTCCTCAGAGAACGAGGCAACAGAAGATCTTTAGAGGAAGATACTCTCGTCTAACAAGTGTTTTAGCCCTTTGACTTCCTGACACTCTAAAGGGGCTGGGTCACACTTGGGTCATGACTCCCAAGTGTCCTTTTGTTGTTGTTTTTCTTTCCCGTTTCAGGAGAGATTTTAACCTCCAACCTCCAGTTTCTTAATTCCTTCCTTCATATGATCTCTGACATCATAAAGTTATAGTGAAAATTGCATCTTAGGTGCTGCACCGCTGGCGACCAGCAATGACTTTGTTATGTATTTCATTTGTAATATTATGTATTTACATGTATGATGTGTTGTTATATGTGTTTGTATTATGAATGAGATGTGTAACACTGTATGACATTGTAAAACAATTTCCCTACGGGGTAAATAAAGTCGTATTTATTATTATTATTTATTATTAGGTATGTGTATATTTAACTTCATGCTCCATAAAGTCCTGGGAAGGTAAGCAACAACGAATGTCTAGGAGAATTATTTGGTTTTACATACGATTTTACGAAGGAATAAGGGGTACACAACCACCAGGTGACCAGCACCATCAGCTTTTATATCTTTAAAATAAATAAATAATACATAAATAAATACGACTTTATTTACCCCGTAGGGAAATTGTTTAACAGTGTTAAACATCTCATTCATAATACAAGCACATATAACAATACACATCATACATGTAAATACATAATATTACAAATGAAATGCATAACAAAGTCATTGCTGGTCGCCAGCGGTGCAGCGCCCCGGTCCCCCCAGCTCTAAAGCCAGGTACTCATTTACACCTGAGTCGAGTGAGGAAATGGAAGCGAAGTATGTTTTTCCTAAGGACACTACAACGTAAACCGCCCAGCTCGCGAGTCAAACACATAAACCTTAGACTTGAAAGTCTTCAGTTTCTGAGTACGACTCTCAAACCGCACGACCACGCTGCCTCCCTTTAGATGTTTGCTGTAGGGAACTGAGCACTTATGGGTCTGTCCTGAGTGTAGGAACATCTATTCTGTAACCATCAGTGGATGCATAAATGGTTTCTGGTGTATCGGCTCCTTGCTTCCACGACCTCCTTGGCAGAGATAACAACATGAAAAATGTACAACAACAATTAACAAGTAAAGAAATTTCAGCACTGCTGAAATCCCGAATAAGGGAGATAATCTAAAAAATAATATTACTGTTACTTCCCTTAGCGTGTAGCCAACATCCGTTTTCCATTGGCTGGAAAATGGAATCGGAGAGGCGGAAGGGGAGGAAGACCTTTAGAAATCCACGAATTCGCACCATAATTTTATTTTATGTCAGGGCAGACCCAATGTATTTACAACATTTTCATTTGATGAAATAGTTTTGCAAAATCATTGTACTGCTCTTATTTTAGACCAGTTGTTTCCATAATAATGAAAGTTCATATTCGAACATGAAAACCTCATTAATTGGAAATGAAGTACAAAATGTATAATACTGTTTCCTGGAATTCAGCTTCTTCAAGCTGTTACACAGTTTTTAACGGATTCACTGAAGAAAATTTTGGTGTGAGGTAGGTATCAGGATGAGGTAAGATTCTGATCTGAGAGCTACGGATAGCAGAGCACAAGTTTAGTTAGAAAGGCTCCAGATTTGCAGTAGATATCACCGAGTAACCACTGTCAAAACAAGAAATTGTCAGTCAAATGGAAAGTAGACGTAGCTTAGTTTTTTTCTGAAATTAGTAGTTATAGTGCTTAAAATGTCCATGTGCTGTCCCGTTGCATACTGTATTTTGCCCATGTGCCACGTCTGTGGTCTGGACTTATTCCAAATAAACTTGTTATTAGACCAGTCATTGCAATATGTTGCACAATAGACAGATATGATGTCAGCAGGACTATTCATGGTTGCACTCCTGGGGTAAATAACATTAACAAAGGATAGATTTGCATAGCACAATTAAAATCTGCAGCTGACAGCGAGGATATAGCATAAAATATACGGATATAGATCTAATGGGTTCCTGCACAGTTCTGCTAACTAAGCCTTTCGCTAATAGATTATTTATGGAACAAGCAGCAGTATTCTTTAAGAACAGCATGAAATGTCGCTACGTGGCTCCTATAAGCATTTTAAATGTCAAAAATCTAATTAGTTTGAGTCACACGGGTAAGGCGGATACCGGGAGTAGATAAAGGAGGGATACGCTGTTGTCTATTTTAATCCTTTAATACACTCTGATTTCATGCCCACAAGAATTCTTCGGGCAATACCTTTCGTTTTCTTTAATTTCTCCGAGAACTTTCTCCGTCGGATTTCTCGATTTCACACCCAGTCCCACCCCTTCTCCGATGATCCACTTTCGCCGCCAATGGATTTCGTGAGTGTATAAAACGCTGTGAAGACACACAGCTAACCAATTCTTCAGCTGAAGACCTTCGACGCAAGCATTTGGGACAGACTGACATCACCTGGCGCTCCGTTTGGAAGATTAAAGATGCAGGCGGTTTGGGTTCTGATGATGGCTGCAGCGCTGTGTGCCTACGCTGATGCTGACGATACGACATGTTCTCAAAATGGAAAGGTAACTCTGTAACAGATTATTTCGCTTCCAATCGACATCATGCACAAAATGTTACATTGAATAAGGATGAAAGAAGACGTTTCATTTTCGCTCAATTCATACGACTTCGGCCAGACAATCGACAGTACAGCGCGTTAATACATAGCGATACACACACACACACACACAAAAGTGAATCCTTCAATTTTCCAATAAATTTGGCAATAATGAATTGATCGTCGACGTGCTTAAAGACCTTTGTAACTACGTTTTGGGCCAAAAATAGCTTTTGATGCCTAATAGGAGGAGTGGCCAAGATACACGTCCGGCGAAAAGGTGGGCAATCTACTCCAATAGAAATTGAGCTGATGCATTTTTGAAAGTTGGTTGTATGTCTATAATTGATAAAAACGTACTCGAATATATGGTGAAGTTATGGGATTGAGTAATATCGTTAATATTTTCAAGTTAACAACAGTTTTCCAACATGGCGATGAGATGTTCTTCAAAGTTTACAACAGTAAAAGTCATCATAGGGAACATAATACTGATAAAATTCAACTGCAATGAGCAATTATGAATAGAGCAATGTTTCTCTGAAATTAGTGATCACATTTCAAACTGTTGCGCAACTAAGGAGTCTGTACGATGTCCATGACCAATACAGCGCATAGGGAGACTAACACCACCTTCTGAAACAACGCAAGATGGCTGTGCCAAAAAATTATTATCGTGTAGCCGATTGAAAAAAAAATCGTTTAAAAGACAGGGGAAAGTTATTCTTCCTGAAATTCTAATTTCAGCTGAGGCTCCTTTATTTATGAAACTGAAAAAAGAAATTCAACAATTCCTGGACGGTGTTCCTTAATGTTATTCGCCATATTCATCGACCGTTTATGTTCTGGCTAATTTAGTAACTGCACTGTAGTTAGTGTGTTGGTTGTTTCTTTTTGAGAAAAAATTAGTAATTAGGGTCAAGTTTGTTCATCGAGTTTCGAGATATGCAGGTATTAAACGTCTCATTTTAAAACAATGCTATGTTCTCGTGTTAGTCGTTCTAAATTCATGAAAAAGTGGATAAAATCTGGGCTTGTCTTCTGTAAGGAGCCGAATTTTGATGTCTGTTGCTGCTAAAATGACATCGATCACATGAACTGTCACGCAAAAGGCTGCACCAGGTGTCATTGCACAGCAATAGAGGAACAGAGGCACCAAAGATGGAGACAAAACATACACTAGCGATGCACTAGAGGAGAGTGTATGTCAGAAGTGATGGTGGCGCCCATTAATGATGCACTAGAACAGAGTGCAAGTTGAAAGTGATGATGGAATCCACTGTCGATGGCCTAGACAAGACTGCAAGTCAAGGAGTGATGCTGGTGTACACTGGCGGTGCACTAGAAAAGAGTGCAAATCAAAGAGTGATGATTGTTTACACCGGCGATGCGATGAAAGAGAGTGCACATTGAAGAACGAATAGAGCGTTTCCCTGAAGATGCACTAGAATGAAGTGAAGCTCAAAGACTAATAACATGGCACACTAATGATGCACTGGAACAGAGCAAAAATCAAAGAGTGATGATGGATACACTGGCGATGCACTAGAACAGAGAGAAGGGAAAAGTGACGGACCGGTAGCGAACATTGGCGATGTACGAGAACAGAATGCAAGTCATAGAATGCTGATGGCGTCCAGTGGCGATGTAGAACTGAGAGAAGTCAGAAATCTCGTACATTGGCAATGTACTAGAACAGACTGCAAGTCAAAGGTAATGATAGCACACACTAAAGATGCATTAGAACAGAATGCAAGTGAAGAGCGATGATAAAATCCACTGTCGACGGACTAGACAAGACTGCAAAGTCACGGAGTGATGCTGGTGTATACTGGCGATGCACTAGAACAGAAATAATGTCAAGAAAAAAGATAGCGAACTTTTGGCGATGCACTAGAACATACAGAGTGTCAAAGAATAATGATGGTGTCCACTGGCAATGCATTAGAAGAGACTGCAAGTCAACGAATGATGATAATGTGCATCGACGATATACTAGAATAGAGTACAAGTCAAGAGTAATGATAATATACACGGGCGATGCACTAGAACAGAGTGCATAGTGAATATGCCATGATGGGGCGGCTTCTATCATCATAGTCAAAATATGCACAGCAGCAAAGAAGATAGGAGAAAGGAGGAGAAGCAGTTCTGCCTGGAGCCGTCAAGAGAAAGGCAGTCTAAAGTACCTCTCAGACACCCTCCAATATAGTAAGAACAGCCCTCATGACCGTGTCAGACATAAATCTTCAGCAATATGATATCGCCAGTCACACGAAGCATTAACAAGAGAATGAAGGAAAGCCATGACAAATCTTCTGGCTGGAAGAAAACATAAATCTACTCTCGAATGCATTGTACAATGTATATTGTTGGAAGGCACCTTTGGACTAACATAGCGCTTTTACGGTAGACATTCTTGCGCTGTTTTGGTATAGCTTTGCGCTGTTTTGGTAGAAAGCCGTCCGTACACGTCCACAAGCTACAAGATCACAAATGATGATCAGATATTCAGAGGAAAGTAGTTATAGTTCGTTTCACGAAAAAAAACAGTGTTTTTTCGCAACAGAGACTTTGATCTTTCTTAAAATTTTGCATGTGAGGTGACATTGAGTAGTCTTAATAAAATTAAAAGATTGGGTTCTGTCTGATATGGGTTAGTAGGCCATTTAATGACTACAGAATAGATATTTATCGCCCAGTCTCTCTGACTCAAAGTATTGAGGCTTTACATCATAGCCTCAAATGATCATTGTTGTAAGTAATTTTCAGCACACCTCTTTACTGTAAAACTGTTAAATCTATGCAGATGCTTTAATATATATTACAGACACGAAGAGGAGGGGGGAAGGGGGGGGGGCAAAGCTTGAAAATGTACACAACGCCTTGATAAAAGTTATTCCTTTAAGACCACTTATTAAACTGCGGCATACAGATCGTCCAATCTACCGGGACGGGAGACACAAAATCTGTTTTACTGGGAATCTTCTAGTTCCAGAGGAGCGCCAGAGCACCCCGTATCGTCTTTAAAATAGCCTGGCATAAGCCAATATACTTCACCAGCTTATGTATGCACATACACACACACACACGAACATAAACATACCAACTCGCATTCACATTGATATGACTGCCATCCATACCGTCGCTATGCATGAGATTCTTCAAACAAGTTGGCTATCGTATATTAAATCCTGTTTTAAACATCTCGATCTCAAGTTTGTTTCTAAAAGTGAAGAAATTCTCACTTCTTCTTGCTTCAACACTGGTGCTGTTCCGCACCTTAGTGCCACCAATAGAAAAATCCCTTTCATCTAGAGATAGTCTGACTTTGGGTGTTTCAAAAAGTTGAGCATTGACTGCCTTTAGCGTACGTGACGGCTGGTATATGGCAGTAAGAGAGAAAACAAAAGCACCATCAACTGCATCAATAGTTCCAGCGTCAGCTGCATCAGCAAGTCACCAACATTTACATTTTGTCTTCATATTGGTAGGTTAATACACTGATATGAATTAATTTTTTTAAATTTCTTTTTTGCTGATCTCAGTCTTAGATGTACTGATATCAAATATTCGTTGTTTCTTTTCTGATGTGTCTTTTAGTTTTAGATGTACTGATATCAAATGCTTTTCTATTCTTATGTGTCTTTCAGTCTTAGATGTACTGATATAAAATGCTTATTTTTCTTCTGATGTGTCTCTCAGACTTATCAAGTCGGAGAAAAGGTTCCCATGGAGAACTCCAAGACTACATGTTGGTGCACGCCGCAGGGTCTTAAATTTTGCTCATGTGATATAAATGGAGAGGTAAAGAACACATTTTAATGTCTTGTGGGCAGCACACAGCACCATTAGATTAGACCTGATACAGTCTAGATGTACTGTAGCTTGCTGAAAGTGAAAGTACAATATTTTCTGCAAAAGAATGACAATATAGCTTTTTTAAAAAAATGAAAGTACAGTGCTAAAAAGGGGAAATTAGAAAATCAAAAAATGAAAAATAAATATTCGACTTTTATTTACCCTGTAGTAAAATTGATTTATAAAGTCGTGCAGTGTTATACATCTCTTTCACACTACAAACACATAGAACAATACAGGTCATACATGAAATTACAAAATATTACAAATGAAATACAAAATAAAGTTATTACTGGTCGCCAGCGGTGCAACGCCCAGGTTCCCCCCCAGCTCTAAAGCCAGGTTCT
>JAWQUT010000047.1:2388064-2401503 GCA_033807755.1 Ellobium chinense | reverse complement strand
AAAAAAAAGGATCATCCTCAGTGAATTTGTGACTCTCACAGCAATTGTGAATTAAATCAGTGCAGACATAAACTTACACGGTGTGTACAAAATGGCATCAATTTTATACAAGGACTAGAACTTTTGAGATAAAATTAACGTCACGAACTCAGTTACATCTTGAGCTAGAATTTCTGCGCGTTTTCCCTAATAATTGAGTTCTTGAGGTTCTGCTTCATTACTCGAAACCTTTAGGTCAAAATGCTCTCCTTCCAGAATATTTTTCTGATATCCTCCTTGTCTTGCAAAGTTTCTTGGGGTATTGCAGAGCACCACTTCAGGATGTTAAATGTTGCCTCAGCTGGTTTCTATCTACGATCATTGGTACACACTGCGTACTGCTGATCACAGGTACAGCTCTGATCGTTTCAAAGACTCCAGGTAGAGATGTCTTCCAGCTCTCTCCGTCAGGCTTATTGTGACTGGCATTCCCAAAAACGAACAGTACACCTCGGTAGAAGATGCCACCATAGATCTGCCAATCGAAGTCCCATAGTTTGGAAACGAAACAGATCTCTACCTTCTTGTCACTGTCAGTCTCCATGATCTTATGCAAGGAACCGTTTCTTTGCAAGAGGTAAGAATGCTGATCGTCGCTAAAGCTGATGATGTTTTCGGGGGGTCCGCCCAATGTGTCCAGAGCCCAGGTTTTTAGTGTTGTTGTGTTCAAACAACCAGCTAAACCACTGTTGTAGAAGTATATAATATACTGTCCGAATGGAACAGCAGATTTTACATGAGAATTAACATAGGGATTTTCGTTACAATACAACCAGTTGTTGGTTGCATGACCATACAAACAAAGCCAACGTTTCGGCCGGCCGTAATTTGGGTTAAAAGCATAGATGTACTTTTCGTGGGCCAACAGCAGTGTTGCATTGTATATATTCATATTCTCGCTGATAATGTCCACCCAAGCCTTCTGAGTACTGTTGTACATCTTAAATGTGAAAAGGCGATTATTGAGATACTGCAAGTGTAAGATATTGTCAAACACTGCAATACTTATATATGATCCTGAGCCTATATCATACGGAGGAGTCAGATATTCATGGAGCGATCCATGATTCAGTTTGTAAGCCATCAGTTTGTTGTTGTCCATAAATACCATCACGTGTTCCATATTGCTGGACTCGCGATGGATAGCCGCCGTAGGCCACGCACCATGCCGACGACCAACCCTTGCTTGATACATCAAGGCAGCAAGCACTTTATCAAGAACCTCACTGGATACTCTCACAAGTTCGTTTCTGAACAGATTTTCCAGGAAGTTGGGGCTTGCCAATAATAACCTGGCTTCTTCCATCAATCGATTGAGAAAGAGTGACCGACATTGTGGTTGCTCACCATCTTTGTGATTTTCGCTACCATGTTGGTGCATGACATCTGACTTTCTTTGTCTGTCATTTTCCGGAGCAAGTGGGCTGTAAGATGAAGCAGGCTTCTCTGTTGTTGCATTTAGTCCGTCGGATGTATTCAAACTCTTGCCTCCAGGATCATCATCAAGACTTTCACGTTCTAGACTTGTAGTAGCTCGTGAATGAAGATCGTTTGTATAAGTCACCCACTTCAAAATGAATTCGATGACAAAGTCCTCTGATTCCGTCTTAAGTTGCTGACTCTGCACAATCCAATACACATCATCAAAAGGAAGTTCAAGAAAACTGCTATGTTTGCTGACGTGATCAAAGTTCGTTAGAATGTACTTTTTGCAGTGCGCAATTACTTTTTCGGATTTCAAGTGCTCAGCGTGATGGTAGGTATCAAGACAGTTGTCCACTGATAATTTGTCCATGACAAAGTTCTCGCAGTGCACCATCATATATTTCATCTGTAGCTGATGGGTGGCATACCAAATGTCGATGGCATTTTCCTCTGTGAGATTGTCTACACCTGTGTACACCGATTTGAGGATGGCAGCAAAGGTCTCCTTTGTCATACCACTAATATGAGCGCAGCTCTCTTGATCCTCTTTCATACCCGAATTGAAAAGAGCTTTGAAAAAGTCTGAAGATGCACCAAGGATGATGCGATGAGCCCTGAAGCTGATGTTCTCGACTTGGACAGTGAAATCGCATAACTCATGTTTCATCCACAACTCACCCAAAGCCTCCTGCAGGCCACAAGCGATTGGTGGACTTACACTCATTGATGCACGTATCCCTCAAGCTTCTCCAGACAGAACCAACTTACCCAATGGGGCATTAAATAAAGGCAAAAAAAAAAAAAAGATGCCTTTAGGGTCAGTTTGAATTTTAGCTCTTAGTGGCTACTTCGACTTTTCTGGACAGAGCTTCACCTGAAATAAACAATGAATACGGATACTGTAGATTGCCAGACATGCAGAGATCTGGAAAATTTTCGTGATTTATCATGTGATATTCCGCAAGCAATTTAAAAAAAAAATAAAAAACGGGAGATTATGGGCTAGACTCCCTATTGAGACAGAAAAACACGATATCAGAGGGACACTTAGACGTCATGATCCAAATGTGCCCTTGCCTCTTCAGAGTGTCAGGAAGTCAAAGAGCCTTGAGGCGGGGGTATCTTCCTCTGAAGGTCTTTTATTGCTATACACTTCTAGTGAGAGAGTTTCCTATCCAGTTCATAACTAACCCGAATTGAAACAGGGTTCCTTGATCACTTAACTGTCAGAGATCACACACAATTACTTCAAATTGTAAGCAGGAAAATCACAGAAGTCCAAATCTTTTCATGCACCGTCCATTTTTGTTTTCTTAGGAGAAGACAATACAACAATAAATACGTCCATAAACCAACCAAATATAGTGATAAAGCAAATTTCTTTCCATTTCTTTCCTCATGAAACGCTGGCATATTAAGTCCGACAATTTCTGAAGCATTAGGCAGTGAAGGGGTTATGAGTGAGCTCAGAATCCCCAAAAGGAAGGATACTTCAACAATAAATTAAGTTCTCCGAACAGCCGTTTGTTTTGTAACATATCACTGAATAAGATAACACACAATTAGTACTCCTAAAGTTAAATGCATGGACCCCTAATTGTTTGGGTGAAGTTGAAAAAAAAATCATTATTTTCATATCAGTTCATGCCTTAATGGCAACTTTTTTTTTTCCAGTTACGGGTATACATGTTTGGGTATAATATTTGGCATTATTACAACAGTCTTGGACATCGCAACACCTTTCTTTTAATAGCATCTTTTCCCTTGCTTCTGAAAACGTGAAATGCAGCTCTTCAGCTGTACTATTGTAATAGATTATAGTATACAGTACTACCTTCACTTTAGTGATCATTAAAGAAACCCACTAGACAGGACAGTGCAGAAGGCACAAGAAGAGAAATGGAGGCTAAAGTAAACAATAATATAAATAAATACTTTAAAATAGTACATGAAGGAACGAAGAAGAATGAAGAGGATAGAAAAGAGATCGAAAAAAAAAAAAAACAGCTACCCTACCAGGAACCGAACCTGAGACTTCCGGATTGTTGTTGCTTGGTCTTTGTCTCGCTGTCTTGTGCGTGTCGATGCTCCCTCTTTCTGCGTATTGATGTGTCTACTGTCTGGCAACTTTACTGCAAACCTAGAACTGTTCATGCAAGGGTCCTGTAATTCTTACATTATATCTTTATCGACAAAATTATGCTGGATCTCACCTGTGCTGACTGCCGACTGCACAGATAACAATGGTATCATGAATTTTATCTGCACTGTCCTGTTCAAACTGAAGCTAAGAATACCACACCATTGTGATATGTCAGGAGGTCAGATTAATATTGATAAGTGATTATACACACTGATTACTGATCTTGCCGTAGCAGGTACCGAGGCTGACCTTTCCCGTTTGAGCAAGTGATAAGTGATTAAGTTCACACACTCATTTAATTTCAATATAGAATACTAGTAATTTAAAATTCTCTGGCCCCTCTCCTAAATTTCGTTCATCATCCCCATTGGGCAGTAAAACAGATGTCTATCTAATGTTATAAAAAAAAATGAATGGTTTGAGGGCATAACGATTATGCAGTGTTCTGCCGTTGTATGGCAGCTTAAATCTTTATTCTAATATCTCTGGTTATGTCTTTGGTCCAGTAGCAGACCCATGAGAGATGAACTGGATTTAAAACTGAAACAGACTCACGCGAAGAATTGAAACTGTTACAGATATTCAAGCAATGAATTGAAACTGAAACGTGTTCTGATTGCCTAAGCATCAATTTTTTCATCTTAATGTCTACCTGTTATCACACATGATCTATTGAGAACAAAATCGTCCCTGACCACCACTACCACTATTTGAGAAAAATGCGGCTTGAAAATCCAGCCATTTATTTGAAATTAGGCGCTTCTCTATATGCAATTTAGAGAGTGCCTCCTCTCAATTTTCTAAGTATGTACACTGATTTATGTAATATATATGTATCGAGAGTATCATCAATTTTTGCATCATCTGCTGGGGTGGGAATACGAAAGATCAAGATAAAGTAAAAATCAACAGGATAATAAAGAAAGCTGGAACATTGCTGGAACCACATTTCAAATTATTTGACGAACTGTATTAAATTTTACCAGATGCACTCAGAAAATACAGTACCCATATCATGAAAAATTTCACCCATCCCCTCACGCCCCAACTTAACATCTCAAAGCGATCAGGCCGAGCAAGACCAATCAAATGCAACAGAGAGAGACCGCCGTTCATTCCTGCTATCAGGTGTTCGTTGGCTATTATAATAATTAATAATATATTTAGACGAAGTGGCTGTGTGCATATGCCTATCTCTCTCTCTCTCTCTCTCTCTCTCTCTCTCTGTGTGTGTGTGTGTGTGTGTGTGTGTGTGTGTGTGTGTGTGTGTGTGTGTGTGTGTGTGTGTGTGTGTGAGTGAGTGATGGTCTGGGTTCAATATAATAAGTTGTTGATCTGTGTATTATGCATTAAAGTGATAAGAAAATGTGCCATCAAGGACAATAAAATCGTATCTTATCTTAAAAATTGAATAGCTTAAATGCAAGCTCACGGTACTCTTAACTGTCTTACTTAACACTATCTCACCGAAAACTGACTTATAACATTTTGGTTCTCAATAAACGAAATTTATCTCAAAAGGGCTGTTGAAGCTCTGAATCACATGCGTTCAGAAGTACGGGAGAAAGTGCGATTAAAAAATATTGCCAGTTTATATAAAATGAAATTCATTACATTTACACAGTATATACCGGTTAAAAGGAAAAGGATTAAACCAAAAGTACTGCTAAGACGAAATTATACAAGAGGTCTCTTTTATTTTTCTCTCTTTAGGCTTCTCTGTCTAACTCATTTTAAACAGAACGTTAGTCTTTGATCCGCAGATTTCGTTTTAACCGTTGTCTGTTGTATTTTATCATATAAACAGGGCCTATTTCCGGCGACATAAAAGTGCGTACTCATTTTTTTGATATGTCACACATTACATAATTTGACCTTTGACCTGCTTACGAATACTTTGATTGGAAGCCCTGGAAACATCTAAGCGTATGAATATGTGACGTTGTTTCTTTTGTAACTATTTTCACTGCCGTGGGGTTTCCCTCTGTCTAGATTTGTTTAAAAATAATGTTTTTGAGTCAGTCTTTCTTATGGCTTATCATCTTTCTCTTTACGTTTCAGTTTCAGTTCAGTTTAACAATTGAATTAAAAGTAGTTGAAATGTCACAGTGTTACTGTTATCTAAAGTTTCATTAATGATTGTCAGCTGTTTGAATCTACTTTGTGTCGCGTAACTGTGTGGCTCATTCAGTTCAGTTGTGACTGGTGTGTCTCAAACAGTGTGAGGACCACTTCAGGATCCTTTTCACGATTAAAAATTTATATGATAAAAAGGACCTGAAACTCATGTTAGTTTGATATCAGATTTATGAAATTCGTTATGCATTTATCATATTCGCTCGCCAGAGGAAATCGAAAACGATAAATGTATAACTCATTTCAGAGTTTCAGATCCTCTATTCATATTCTTTGGAGTAAAGTCTTTAAGAATGCTGCTATTTTCTAGTCCGGACGACCAGTAGATTTTATGCCGGGCAAGACTGGATGTCTATTCGACATGCGGATATTCATAGGGCATTCTAAGTAGGAGAGAGAGAGGGGGGGAGAGAAAGGGAGATAGAGAGAATAAAAATGAGAGAGAAAGAATGAGAGAGAGAAAGAACGAGAGAGAGAGTGAGAGAGAGAGAGAGAGAGAGAGAGAGAGAGAGAGAGAGAGAGAGAGTAACCCATCAAACGATCAAGGTCTACGAGTCATGGAGGTAGTTTGGCCGGGTTGCTTGTGTGTAGCTCTCATAACTGAAGACTGTCAGGTATTGAGCTTATGGGTTCGACTCTCGGGTCAGGAGATTTATGTTGTGATGTCCCTGGAAAAGATATTTTACTCCAATTTCCCACTCCATTCCAGGGATCAGGGCGCTGGTTCGTGGCGGCTTACAATAACAGTGTTATAGGCTAATAGGTTTGATGCGATACTGTAGTCATGCTATGTATTATGTGTTCTGTTGTGTTGATAGATAGGTATATGATATATATGTGCTTGTCTGCAAGAGAGAGAGAGAGAGAGAGAGAGAGAGAGAGAGAGAGAGAGAGAGAGAGGGAAAAGGAGATGAATAGAAGAGTGACTGTTGACAGGATGAATTACTCTAATTTGTAGGTCTGTTAATGTAGTAAGCGCTCAGAGCCTATAACAGAAATCAATTCTATATAAATATAATGTATTATTATTATTATTATTATTATTATGACTATTCTTATTAATAAAATGACCATGTATAACACTGCCAAACATATTCCAATCAGAGTAGGTACAGGTTGACGTTAACTCTGGGTCTTTTTTTTAACTGATACTGAATGTATCAAAAAGCTTTTATGTGCTTCAATAGTTATCACATCATCTATCTATAGTTTGCCTGTACTTACAAAGCCAAAGCTCTCTGATTAGGAGGTGATTACCATACATATTTCACTATCATTTTATGAAACCCTGAAAGGCTTTACGATATAGATGAAACCCTTCAACTTAACCCCCGCTTACTCCTTACATTTTCCCGACTGTATCACGTAGTCATTTGATAATCGCAACTTCTGTTAAGTGCAAGTTGTTTTTTTATCGCTTTTTTTTCTGCACCCAAGAAATCGCAATAAAGCAGAGTCGACTAAAACTTAATATGTTTTAATAAAATAAAGAGACCTACACTTCATTTGTTAGTATGGAATATACATTACAGGTACTGTACAGAGACGGTCTGAATGGCCGATGCATTTCCTTCCTTCCTTTGGTAATATGTTGTTGCTTTTGCACCAGGTTCTAATTTTTGCGAAAAGTCGGAAAAGACTTTTCGTGAGGTTCCAGTTTTTGCGAACGCCGCATGACGGTTTTGACATATTGATATGCAGGCATAATTCTAGTGTAATCATACGTGACTCCACAAGACTGCTGATGATCCCATATTTAGCAAGCCCTAATTCGTTTTCATATAGAAACATTACAATCGATAATGCCCAAATAGGATAGACTTGTATATTAGAAATAAATAAGAAGATTTGCGCTTCCCTTGACACTTACAGCTTCCTGAACAATTTTGTTTACTTATAATAAGCCTTTTGAATATTAACAGCAAGATGAAGACCGGGCTGTGTTGAGCGGCCCAAAAAAGGTGACACACTCATCAAACAGTCAGTACTATTTATTTTGTTCGTTTTTATTTATTATTTTATTATTATTTTATTATTCCCCAGTTATTTATTGTTTTAAAATCATTCAATCTCTTTCTTTATTTGTATTGATTGATTGATTGATTGATTGATTGATTTTGTGTTATCTTTTTAGATAACTAAAAGACGTCACCACTCGGCCCCCTTGTGATTTTGGGGTTAAAAACATTTGACTACTAACATTAAACCTGGTGGCTCCCTTTTTGGAGCCGAGAAAGCGGGAAGAGCTCCGCTCCTGACTCTAGAAATAGGTCGGGGGTTTGTAAGTTACTAAAAACAGCACGATAACCTGTAACTTTTTCCTGCATTCATGTATGAACACATATGAATGTGTATTCGTATGAATCTCTATTATTTCTGTAGAACTGATGACAAAAGGAAGGAAAGGTGCATAAACATGTTAACAGCTGTACCACAAAATTAAGGAGCTCGAGCCAAAAAAACACATAAAAAAAGCCTCCTGAAATTTTTTTTAACTGAACTTTTTATTTTTCTGCGGGAAGTAATTTTCGCTAGTAAAGCTCAACTCCAGAATTTGTGAAAAAAACAACAACAAACAAACAAACAGATCTCCGCAAAAGAAAAGAAGTCCCTCACTTTTATTTTGGCCAATAAAATACTTTCGCAAACTAGACTAGATACACTATACACATTACTAGTGTGGTCGACACAGCCGAAACGGGGATCACCTTCAGGATGGAATATTACAACGGTAGATTGAGAATCTTTCCGATAAAACCATAACAACGTCTGGGACTAGTCTTGGACTTAACTGTTAAAGAACTTTACTGTGCTATAGTCTTATAACGAGATGGTTAGGATTTGGAAAATTACGTTATTACCGTAAGCCGTTGTTTCCGAATTATGGTATTTAGACAGGGTGAGTAATCTCATTTAGATTACGCTGTCCCTTTTCCTGCTGGGATTCAGAAAAAAAATTGCACAAACATTTGGGGACGGGTGAAACCAAATCTGTACTGGCTTGTTAGTCAGTCAATGCATGCTGTAAAGTCAAAGTGCAAGGTTTAATTAATTTAGCTTGGTTTCATGGATGCATCAACTTCTGATCAGGCTGTTGAGTCGTAAAAACCGGGATTTTCATTCCTTTAGATCCTTTACAACAGGGTTCATCTAACAATAACAATGAAGAGGGGGAACCGTGTGTTTAGAATTTCGCAGTTAAAACCGGATTCCCGTTATAAACCTTGCCGTTATAAAGGGATCCCACTGTGTTTGTTAACAATGGTGTCAGTAGACTAATAACTGTGGTGATATGCATGATGTCTTGATGTTTTATGTAAAGATCAAAATAATGAATGTAGAAACTATACCCAATAACATACATTTACAGCATGCAAAAAGGTTTCTTTTACATTAAATTACTGGAAAAATGAATCACAATCCCTGTTACTGTATTACAGCCGCAAACCTGATCTGACAACAACAACATCCAGAACCTACAATTGACAGGTTCAAGTAAATTGACAAATGATATAGGCCTACATGTACAATATTGATTACTTGTTTTGGTTTGTTGTTGGTTTTTTTTTTTTTTTTAGCGAAATCTCTTTATACCAAATTAGCACTGTTCCAAGACACTCAAGAAGTCCCAAAGTGATAAATGTCTTGTAATTGTTTTGCTTAAAACCAAACGGATAAAAGTGTTCCTTCTTTGTGATGAGAGCTCTTGAATGTTACTTTATTACTTTGTCCTGAGACTGGTACCAGGGTGCACGGGATACTCCCAAAGGCACTCCGTCCCCTTTGCCAACAACCAACACAGAATGTTGATAATTATGGTATCATTTGCCAGCTGGCTCATAGCTCTTCGGGTCCGCCCATTACGCAATGCTGTGCGCCTCAGGCCGTGTGTATAACCCATGTCCAGAAGTCTCTCCATTGTTTGTAACTGCCCCCTCCCCTTCCCCCTTTTCCTCCACTCCCACCTGACTTATCCTCGGGACCAATTTAAAAGCATTCATGACATTCGGACATCATATAGGAATCATGTCTTTAAAGGACCTGCCCTAGCCAGCGTACCAGCTCTTTCATCTCCAGTCACTTCACCATGGCCCGGAGAAAATATTTAAGTGAATAAAATATCAACGATAACAAAAAAAAAACAACCCCACAAAGGTTGACAAACCACTGATTAACTGATCCGAAAACACGTTTATTTCAAGCAGTTGATGATAAATTGATTATGCAAAGAAGAACATAATATTCATATTTAATGGACAAAAAAAAAAATGCATCAGAATAATATCGCCACGTAAATCCAGAAATGACTTTAAGTTAAGGACTTACGACAGTATTATTTCCAGGCGCGAAGTGAGAAAATCATATAAATTTAACAGTCGGGTTACTCTTTGGATATAATTTGCTCAGCCAAATATTCTTGTGTCGCTGTTTTTGTTCGCAGTATTTGTCAAGTATTCTACTCTGACAAGCAGAGCTTAAGAAATCCATGCAAGCAAAAACATGTAATGGGCTACAGATGTGATCAGAAAGAATGCCTATTTTAATATTAGCGATTTTCAGCAAGAGGGTTGATAAAAAAGTTGCATATGCGTTTACAAACCTAACTGTTCATAGAAACCAACTTCAGTTGGTTCTTAGTCTCCGTTTCAGTTTTGTTTTGTGTTTTTTATCACGAGGGCCTTTCTGAAAACGCACCAAATCCCAACGCTCGTTATCTCGAAGCAAAGTGGTTCATGTGACGTTCCTATCTCTCTTCACCTCTCATGAGAAGATCAACAGGAAATATCATAGGCTCTTGCCGGTGACAACGCCATATAATGTATGCAGGCGATTATCTATTTTTTTTTTCAAGCCAAAGTTTTGTCTTGTTGTTGTTGTTGATGGTGGTGGTGGTGTAGAGACGGTGATGGTATTATCGCTGTTGTTTCAACCTTAAACGAAGCTGATACCTTCCAGTTTCTCATATATCCTAGATGCATTCTTTCCCATCAAATATCTATCGTATCGTGTTCTTCAGTATAGCTGATGACAAATTTGGCTGACAGATGCCGACTACAGAACACCTCATGGAAAGGAATAGAGATCTTGAAGGACACAATATTAGGTGGAAAGCATAGGGCCAGGTCAGTAACACATCCCTGGACCTGAAATTGGCTGAACTTGTTCTGCCGTAGATTAGCGCTTTACAAACTGGACAATAACAGGACTGATCCATAATTTGTAATTTTTGAGTTGTTCGACCTTGCGAGTAAAATTCGATATAGAGAACAATGGACTCAGACAAGAGCTCCACTGAGGGCATGTGGACTTTGTAAAAACATGAAGTCCGAGGTTGCCAGATCCTACAGTATTTTTATCGATTTTTCTTGTGTTTACGTAAGTGCCACAATGGTACTGAAGGTAGAGTCAGACTTCTAAGTGTCCAAATTTCAGAATGAAACAATTACATTTTGTATGTAAACTAATGTTACAGGCTTGGTTTCAAGGACCTGACCCTACATAACAAAGACATAATTCAATTTTCTTTCGGACAAGATACAATGCATTTACAGAATAAAATTACATGTTAGCTTACTGCAAGAGCAAAGTAAACATTACAATGTGATACAAGAACAGTATTCAAATTTTCTACTGAAAGAAAAACAATGAAATCACTACTTAAGAGACTACCATTTAAAATATGCTTGTTACATAGCGGAAGTGTCAGCTCGGGTCATCTTATTTTCAAGTTTGTCCTAAAACTGATATCATGAAGCACGGGATATCTCCATAGGCATTCCATTCTCCACGTTAGCGATAACTTTGCAGCAGTACAATCGGTATCTTCAAAAACTTCTAGTATCATATCACAAGGCGGCTTCTTGTAGCCGACGCCTACTTATTGGGCTTGTAAACTTGGCGCTGATTAGTCACCACAATTTATGACGCTAGGCGAAACTCGTCTTTGGAAGTTCCCAGGAAGGAATGGTGATTCGCCCCTGGCCACTTGTATAACCCATTCTTGGTGAATCTTCCGTGCCAGAGTAATCTGGACCAATCTAAGCGCGTTCATGGCATCGTGAGCATCTTGATAAAAATCTATCCTTAAAGGGATAGAAAGATTCTTTGCTTCAAATTTTTTTTCATAAACTTTAAACCGCATACATTTTCCTGTCTCCCGATAGTTTCTGAGAAAATGCAGCACGAACTTCACTCTGCGCGCGCCGCCATTACGCTTGCTGCGTGACGTCACAAACGTGATAGCTTAGCCGACGATTGGTCCAAACAGTTCGTGCATGCGTCTACAACAATGTCTGCTAACGATTCATGCTTTATGACGTCATGCAGCACGAGAAATAGTGGCATAAAGGGGGCGGAAATCCCTACATTTCAGTGGTGTTTTCTCAAAATGGTCAGGCGGAAAGAAAGTGTACGCGGCTTAAGTATGGATTTTTTTAAACTGAGGGGCAAATATCTACCCTGTCCCTTTAATTTGAAGGTCATTTTTAAAATAATAACACAGGAACTGATAACATAACACACGAAATAAATAACATTTCAAGTCTCTTATGACAGTAGTTAGTATAAGCATGTGACATTTCCTTGTGTTACGAACACATTGCATTTTACAAACTTCCATCAAAGGATCAGACGTGAATTTTACAGCTGCATGTTGTTCATAATCTTCAATATGATTGTAACGCCAGGAAATACCACAGCGAATGCCTCCGTCTGCCATAACGGTCCATAAGGGGGAAAAAAAGCCCTGTATTAGCATTTTCATTAAGTTAACCGGAACGTGTGTTATCAACAACCTTTTTATTTCACAATATACTGTACTAGCTGAACTGACTACGAAATCGAAACAACAAAAGGTCTCCAAAGAAAAACAAAACCATTCCCACTCTCCCTAAACAAGTGCTATGACTCTTTACAATAATTTACTTTATGTTTGAACATGCTTATTATGACATTCACAATACCAACTAAAATGGTGTGACAGACTGTAATGTCACATTATCCAGTGCACCACAGAGAGCATGCGGACTGTTTAAAACCGTGAGGTAAGAGCTCGCGAGATCCTACAGTAAGCCGTTGTTACTGATTTTGCTTGAGCTTTCGTAGTGCCATAATGGTAATGAAAGAAGAGTTGACTTGTATTGTAAGTCTTTATATTTCAGAATGAAAAAATATATAAACTCGGGACATAGGTTCAGTTTCAAGGACTTGATTCTAGATAACAAAGACAAAATCCAGTTTTCTTTCGGACACGATACAATGCATTTAAAGAATCATATTACATGTAAGCTAACTGCAAGAGCAATGTAAACATTACAGTGTGACACAAGAACATTATTCAACAGTATCTGCTGAAAGAAGAATATTAATGAAATCACTATCTACTAGACTACCATTTAAGATATGCTATTTACACAGCTGAAGTATCAGCATTGGTGCATGGAAAAAGTATACTATTTTTAAGGCATACTTAAGCAAAACACACAAAGGAGTGCATTTAATGATGCATGACTGCGGTGTACATACTGTGGAACCTAGATATTAAGTATACCATTGGTGCATGGGAAAAGTATACTAAAAACTTAAGGTATACATAACACAGAAGTCTACCTCAAACATGAAATGATAGTATAATCCGTGCAAGGTGAAATTCATGCTATTCGAACGAGCAGTTCTTTCCTTAAATGTTGAGATCCCC
>JAWQUT010000047.1:2368798-2378837 GCA_033807755.1 Ellobium chinense | reverse complement strand
AAACTCCTACTCCCTAGTAATATTACGGTCCTAACGGGCCATACTCCCTAACCGTAACAGTAATAATTGTATGAAATCTTCAAGGGAGGCGTTGAAACCGAAAGTAATCGCTTTTTTGAACGAGTATTAGGCATTGCGTATCGCCCTGTGGCCTCAAAACGAATATCGGCTGAGCTGGCCTTCTATGAAAAGCGTTGTTACCCAGAAGGAAAACAGGAACCAACAGACTGAAACTGAAACTAAATTTGCAAGTACTGTGTAATACTGTATTATGCAGACATTGTGACCGCTTATCCATGACTGAGGGACTCGTGATTCGTGTCCTATGTTGCCATCCGTAGGGATTTTCCGCTATGGTAGGGCAAAAAGGCTTAACGAAAGGCTATAGTTCTCAAACGTATAGGAAAATCGCGCTTCAAAGGTTGCTGGAATATCGTGAAATGTAGAGTACGGTGTGTAAAATGCTTGTTTCGTTCTTTTCAACCATAAATTTGTATGGGGTTTTGTTTTTCAGTAAATTTGCTGCAATATCGTGCTTAGGATTGTAGGTATGAAGATGCCAATGTTTTTTTCCACTGTTGGCTGTATTATGTTTCACATTTCTCATTATTAACTTATCCTGGGGTGCCGTGTCAAAATACTTTCCGAACATGTTGTTTAGCTCTTCCTCCAAATTTTGACACAAAGAAAAATGCACCTGAACCAGTTAGCTTTTTTAGAACTTAGGCAGTGAAGCAGACAACCTAATATTTTAGACCCACCTAGCAACAACCACAAATGTCATACTTTAGTGACTAAACCTCACCTATTCTGAGTCTACACGTGTATTTGCACCTATCTAAGCCTTTGAAATTAAAATCCAACCCCTTCCCCCCTCCCGTGGCCAGTTTTCCGATTTTATAGGGACTATTTAAAATAGCATATTTTTAAAATATGCCAGGTGCTATTGGCATCTTCATACCTGTAGGTGAGAAAAATCAATCTCCCCGTAGGGGACAAGCACATGACCTGAGAAGCAACACTTGCGAGGTTCTCTTTAGGAACCTAAGGGGTGCGACAGTACAGCACCTGGCTTCAGAGGCGTAGCGAGGGATTTTTTTTTTTTTTTTGGTTGGTAATGTAGCATTTAATAAAAAATTATACCTTTTTGTTTTTCGTGGGAGTCAGTGGCTTTTAAAAAGTCAAACATTTAGTATCTGGCTGGCGACCGTCGGACGGTCTAGACCACCAACAATTCATTGCCGAAAGAAACAAACTTGGAAAGGATTTTGCGAGAAAAGAAACAACAAAACACGGTCAGAACAGCGGGTAAGCAAAATTTTCTCTTAGATATTTTTGGCCACTTATTTTTAAAATAAAAAAGTTTCTCACTTTACATTGCCTTCGGATGCATTGCTTTGCACTGAGGATATGGGAGCGTTGAATCTGTGAGATAGGTCCTCAGATTATAAGGGAAGAAAACTGGCCAACGTTGACAAAATCGTATTGCCAATGCGTGTAAATGACTCATAGGTGAAATAGGACGGAGGTGATGTTTGAATATTTTAGAAAATATTGAAGATTAATTCATTGTATGAAACAAATAAATAACATATTGGTAATCTCAGATTCATAGGTTACATTGGCGCTACGCCCCTGCCTAGCCCAGTTTCAGTGGCCTCGGCTTCTGAGTCATGATTTATGGAAAATGAAAGTGAAACATAACTGGGAAAGCACATCTCTCCGCAGTGAATGCTACATCTTTATATCTGGCCTAAATTTTGGAGAGCTAAATCGTGACTGTGTACTACTGCAATCAAACTGGAGGACGGGCATACTTTTCAACTCCTTGTTGCTACTCGTACTCGTAGGGATGTTATCCTTCAGTAGGGTGAACTGGCTTTTTGTTGGTTGTTAAGGGATAAAACTGGATGAAATGGTAAAATGAATGACAAAGTAGGATAAAATGCCAGGTGTTTTATTTCTATTTCACGCAAGAAAATTGGAACTTGTTCCACTAAAAATGAGGTGGTTCCCTCCCCCCCTCCCCCGGTATGGGTATTAGCCTACTCATTGACATAGAACCCAATTTAGACATATTATGTCATTGGCCATAATAATAATAATAATCATGTGGTTAAAGGCCGATATAGGTCTTCTTTCGATTTGATGACCTACATTTTAAGCGACTCTAATAATAATAATAATAATAATAATATAGCGTTGTCGCCATCTTCCCACATTCCCTGTGCCCCCACAAAAAGGTTCAAGGGGGACAAGTAATGGAAGGTATAATGTGAAAAATTCACCCATTTACTGCGACTCTTTTGGGGGCACAAAAAAACGACCTAGTTAATGACATCAGCGGTGAGTGCGAGGCGAAAGGGAGAGGCGTGAGGCTCAAATTTTCCCGAAAATGACAGTCATTTAGGCTACCGATCTGTAACCATGACTTACCCTCGTTTTCTGTTGTTTTGTTTTTTTTGTAAACTTAATTTGCTCCTTAAAATACAACGTTATTTATCAGGTAATGATCCCTTCTATTGACGCAGATTACTATAGGCATGTTTTGTTCTCTCTATGAAATGTTATGTTGTTGTTGTTGGTGGTTGTGGTGGTGGTGATGGTGGTGGTGATGATAGTGATGATGGTTGTGGTGGTGATAGTGTTGATTCGGATCATTACTTAATGTATAGTTTTACGACCACTTGCCTGGGTTGTGTGTGTGTGTGTGTGTGTCAGCGCGCGCGTGCGTTTTTACCCATGGCAAAGCAGACCCCAGTATTTTTTCCCTCTAACCTCTAATAATTAAAATGAGAACAATTTTTGTTCTTAGACTGGAAGCCCAGACAGTGAGAATTATAAATGACTAGAATGTCCTTTCCCCCCTCCTCCCAGTTCCCCCTCCTCCAAACAAACAAACAAAAAAAAAAGACGAGTCCATATGAAAGTTCCTACATATGGCTATTTAGTACGAGATCAGTTTTTATTGACGCGATGTTCCACTCATGTTGTATGCATTTACCCAACGAGGGCGGGGAGTGGTTTTACCTTTTGCTGTGAAGCAGTATGGTCGAATGATTACAGCGTTGAACTCAAGAACTAAAGGTCGTGGGTTCGATTCCCGACTACACTCATGTTCGAAGTGTCCTGGTAAAGCGTTTTAGGTTGCAGGAGCCTAATTGGTCCAAAAATAAAATTGGACTATCAGAGTCAATATTAGCAGAATAGAAATAATCGTATAATATGAAACCACACTGCAGAAGTGGTGAAATTCAGTCTTCAATTTGTAAAAAAAAAATAATAATTGCAGGCAGTGTTTCCCAGTGGCCTCAGCGGATTTCATTTGTGCGGGCCAGTGATCTGCAAAAGAAGGCTAAGTTTTTAACCCCTTTTCATCTAAAATTTAAAATTGTGAAAAATCTAACTGATGGACCCCCACTGTAAACATTTTATAATCTGAGCACAGTGGTGGCACCAGATCTGCGGACCAGCCTTGGCCGTCTCGGAACGTTCTGTTGGTTCGAGGACACATTTTTATTAAATGGCTTGAAGATCGAGGCTCTGACAATTTAGCTCACGCAACCTTCATTCACAGATTCCTCAGTTCATCCGCCTGCAAAATGGGAGAAAGCAGTGGAAGAAATTGTCAGAATGCGACTAATCAGCGTCTGTAAATGAATTGGCGGCCTATTATATGCTTCCTATGAAGAGTGATCAAGTCTGCTGGGGTAAATCGTCGCTTTCGCACGTATTAATAATAATAATAATAATAATGCGGTTTATAAGTCTGATATCCAGGCTAATGCCCGCTCATGCGACTTCACACTATTATTACCCCAGCAGGCCTGATCACTCTATGACTTTCTCGACTCCCTGGGGAGCATACAGTGCTGCTGCCATTTATAGGCTCTGATCACTAGCATTCTGACAATATCTTCCACTGCCTATAGCCAGGTACCCATTTTACAGACGGGTGGACTGAGGAAAATGTGAATGAAATGCTTTCCCAAGGCACTTACAACATGACCGAGGTTGGAATCGAACTCAGGACCTTTAGATCCTGAGTCCAACGCCGTAACCATTGGGCCACGCTGCTCCACACACGTATTAACCCAGATACGAGAATTATAAACATCAGTATTATTATTATTATTATTATTATCCTGCGCACTATGTGGGTCGCAAACCAGTCTGGAGTACACTTTCACTTGGGAATGAGAGAAAATGTAAGTAGTCTATTTTTTGTAAGGAAATTAGATAAAAACTGACCAGGCAGGAAATACCTATAAGTCATGATGTTAAAAAATACGTCAGTGAACCAAGGAACATGAAAAGTTGCTAGATTTGGCACTAAGAAGAGCCAGTCCAGCAACACTGCCTCATGACTTATTGCATTGTAGTCAGACAAAATAAGGCTGCGTTTATTTGATCGCCGCGAGTGAAGAATAAGGGTTGTCATTTTATTCTGTGGGCGATCCCTCGGAGATTATTAGGAACGGAAGTGAGTCTCATCTCAGCCTGGTGCAGAAGAACTAGAAAAGAGTGCATTGGCTTGTGAGTGGAGCAAAAAATGAACTCTAGGTCTTCATAGCGAGTTCCGCAGCCAGATGTGGATATGAGCATCACCGCCTAAATCAATGAGCGTTGTTGTGTGCAATAGCGCAGTGATAGCACATTCCATAGCAGATATTTGGTCTTACAACCAGAAAGACAAAATATAGCAGTATGCTTGCAGAAGCGCCGTAAAATCCTAACTCAAACAAACAAACAAACAAACAGTCAGCCGAAATAAATTGAAAATGAAAATTACAGTACCCCTCAGTTAAACAAGACAAAACTAAATGTCTCCATGAATACAAGAACTGATTAAAACATAAAAGCAAACTAATATGTTCAATGGTATAATACAGAATTTTTATTAGTTCATCATCAGTGTATAAAATGCAAGAGAGAAACACTTGTTAATGGAATGTTGCATGGAATGTAACTTGGGATTATGTTATTATATATGCATCAAATGCCAGGAGCAAACTAAAAATTCGGGCAGTGCATGATTTGTAATTAAAAGTTCATGAATAGACAATCTAAGTAAATTATGAAGTATATTAAATAGTATTCAGGTTTTCATCAACACTGTCATCCCATTCTTCCCCTATGGTGTAACAACAAAATAAAATTAAAATCTACGTAATTCACATAATATTCTAAATCCTGCTCTTCCTCTGCATCTAAGGCTATTCACTATTGCTATATAAATCACACATACTTCAAATATACTTCTAGACCCCCTTCTTTCTCATGTTCATCTCTGCATCTAAGTCTATTCACTATTGCTATACAAATCACATATACTTCACATATACTTCTAAACCCCCTTCTTTCTCATGTTCATCTCTGCATCTTTGTCAAGTAATTCATCATTGCTTTACAAATCACATAAATCTCTAGCCTCTCCTTCTTCCTCATTTTTATCTCTGCATCTTTGTCAATTTCCAGCTGCCATAATATTCACATTTCTCCAAGCAAAATCTACTGTTTATTCTTCACTTTATGCACAGCCTACCAGAAGCAATGTAGCACCAAGACCATTGTCTCTGTATGATTAAAGAATCCGTAGAAATAAGGTAATTCATATCCCTCGGTAGCTGACAAATGGAGTGCTACACTTTACTATGTAGAGTCTATCATAATAATGTGTTCATTCAACACGATCCATGAAATGTTATAGAAATCTTTTGATTTGTTATTTTTAAAAAAAAGATGTTTTATTGTAGTACTTTCTATTATTTCACTGGGATCTAGGAACAAAACAGGAGGTGTTCCAGTTAATTTGGGCCCAATGACACAGTGTTATTGATTACACATCATCTTTCTCAGTACTGGGTGCATATCTGGAGTTTCGTACTAAAAAAACAGTATACTACTGCAATTCATATATCCAGTTATCAGAAGAACCAAACTGAAAAGCAAGAAGTCACGGCTCTTTGCTATAACCCATTTGAAAGTGTTACCAATGAATACAAATATTTTTGTTTTTATTTATTAAAATATCATCAAAAGACCCATATCATCAAATGCACTAAGATTCCAACTATAAGTTAGTATCACACTAACAACT
Organism: Ellobium chinense; assembly: GCA_033807755.1. Taxonomy (NCBI): domain Eukaryota; kingdom Metazoa; phylum Mollusca; class Gastropoda; order Ellobiida; family Ellobiidae; genus Ellobium; species Ellobium chinense. Next base: position 2,372,737 of record JAWQUT010000047.1, on the reverse strand, counting down.
CACTGTCAATAATAAATGGGGATATCATCGCCCAGGATTAATACTATTGTAAGTTCAGAAATTACTTTAAGAACTTACGACAGTATTATTTGTGGGCAGCTCCATATATTTTATTGGAATAAATCTCCAGATGTGTAATTGAAACAAACAAATAAGTGAATATTTTGAACTGAACACAAAGTCTATCACAACAGTTTCTTTTCAATTATTCTTTCCTCTTTCTATTACTGCCGAAATTATGTAATGGAACAGTGATAATGAATTGAAACACGTCTGTGCCAAATGCGATTCATTTTCATCAGTTTCTATGCCAGTGAGGCTGACTGTGTTTTCAAAATGAGAATTCAACTCCTCAGACTTCAGAAAGTTGTCTAGACCAGGGGTGCCAAACTGCTAGTCCTTAGACCCATAGTGACAGCTTGTCATTAAGTGCAACCCATGCAAGTGTCAAGTGAAAATAAGCTCAGAATATAAAGAAATTATAACTGATTTCCAAAACACAGACTCTTTCTGTTCAACGTCTTTGTCTTTCAAGTTTGCAGTATCCTCTTAATACAGTCATATATCTTTATCATAGCGTTTAAAGCAAGAGCAGTGAATCTAACTATAATAGATGCAGGTTTATCTGTTATTTCAAGAAAATANGGGGGGGGGGGGAGAGGAGGAGAGGGGAGGAGGGTGGAAGTGGGAAAGCAGATTGCACAGGTTAGTCTGGGATTCACAAGTCACCACTGTGATGAGACAAGAGTTGAAAGCATGGTCTGTCAAGCTCTTTCATTCTAAATTGCTCTAAGATGTTGAGTATCATACTATATAAAAACATGCATCCTCTAATATGACCCGAAGAGACAATGGAACATCCAAAATGGCAAAGCTCCCAAACTGGTTAAACACCCTGGCCCTGACATCTGTTTCATGACATGAGAGAAATCAACATACTATATCATCAGTGTGCTTTGAAAGGGCTTAAGCCAGACTCAGGCCATTTATTAATATAGGTATCACGTTGTTTACGAGATCATTTTTAAGGCCTTTGTTGATGTACTAAAGAAATTAAAATGCATCAATATTTCCAGTCAAAGTTACATTTACAATGATACATACCAACTCTTCTTTGCTTTGCCTATAAAGATGTTTCTCCCACATTCTCTCAGACATTGGAGTTATGCCATTATCGAAACACTGAGACGATTTTTGAGTTTGAGCACAGCAGCATATAATATTGGGGTAGATTATTCCCCCAGACTTGCAAACAAACAAAAAAATTTATTAGTGGAGAAGAAGCACCAGATGCAGCGTTATAAGTAATGAAATAAGCATTATAAAACCATGAATATTCCTCAAATCAAGATAAGATAAGATAAGATAAGATAAACCTTTATTATCCAGATTTGGAAATTCGTTTTCACAGCATTTATAACAATACAATGAAAAATACAAACAGATTAAGGATCATGAATCTGAATTATAACAGAATGCAGAAGAAAACGCATGAACTTCAAAACATTGTTTCAAAATTTGTGAGATATTCTTTTGTATTACATATATATTTTACAACATCCAACAGATTGGTCTCAGCAAAGTATTCTCAAACACGTTCAATATGAAATGCATGAATTTCATCATTTCCAATTAAATAGATCTAAAGTAGGAATTACCCAGGGTAAGAAATTATAACGTCATTCACCTCTCAGACTAATAAATAGCGTTGCTGTAAGATAGTGCCTGACAAAGGGTCATGCTGTGATGGGTGAAGAATACCACTTTCTAGCCTTGAATTTAGCAAGTCAGAGATGAAAGTAACTTGTGAGCTGGGAGCTAATTAAATATACACTGCTAGTGAGAGAGACTGTGGCTTAAGTTTAAAAAAAAAACGTGATAAGGGATTTAGTCATCTTTTTCACATTAATAATAGTCGCATTTGATAATAAGAATAATTAAAATATCATAACAATAATGTAAAATTATCACTTGTTCTGTATTAAGCACATTTTCATTATAAACATGTTTGAGTGTGCAAATATTTGTGGGACTTGATAAAGGTTTTGGAATGGCAGAAGTTCTGTGTGGAACTGTTTTTGTCAAAGCGTTTCAAAGCGCATTCAAATTATGGTTAATAAATTACTACAAAAACTAGTTTTTTTCAAGTCAGAAAATCTATTGACTTACAGAAAAAAACTTTTTCGGCCATAGAAGATACAGAAAAGTTAAAGGATAAAATAATGCAACCAATATGGCACATATTATTATACAGTGTAAAATCAAAGAGCAGACAGATGTAATTGAATTATTGGTCCTGACTTAATCAATATCATGTTTTACAGTGCTCGAACAAGATCTGTGAGTCTATATTTTGTTTTGTTGACAAAGAAAGAACTAACAGTGAATCTGGGGCATGGTGAACATATTAACCCTCATGATGTAGAAACAGAGTTTATAATACTATCTGCTTGCTTCACTTGAGTACCGCAAAAGAATATATAAGCATGTTCTTGCTGACCTCTGAATTTTGCACCCGAGTCATCTGACCGCCCCACAGACAGCACATGCTATGATCATTATCCATGACACTGGCCATGCAAACAGTAGGAGTCTGGAACCAGAAAGCCTTGCGCTACAAGAGTTAATATGTGGAAGTTTGGAGAGTGATCAGCTCTTAGCATATACAGTAATATTCATTTAATTGTTGTGAAGCTGGTGGCCCCTGTATAGAAGGATGGCACCGACAAATCCAAATCATGGCAGTAGCAACAAAATTTTCTAGCACTGGATGATCTTCACTGTTTTTGTTTTTACACATCTGATCTTCCATGTTTTGAGGAATCCCTTGTACTGCATGTTCCATGATAATTTGTGGCATAACTTCTCATTTATCCGTTTCTTATTTCTCTCATTGTGGTGATTCTCACAGAATTTGATCTTCTTTAACTATCATTTCCAAAATTTGTCATCATGACTATCATCTGTAGCTGGATGTGAAGTGACTCTTGACATCCATCATAAAAATGAGGGTGAATCAAGAAGTTTGTGGCCTCGTCAAGGAAGAGGTTAAATTCTGACAAAGTGAATAATTATGTCAGACAGTAGCTTGAGTGAAATATCTCATGAGACTACACCAAATGTTGATGTGCTGCAGTTTCTTTTGACAAATGACAGGATTCTTAATTAAGCAGGGGTGCGCACTTTCAGAAGCGTGAATACCTTCACTGTTTTCAGAAAAAACTATTCCATGTGGGGTGTTCTTTCAATTTCTGAAAGTGATTAAAATCAGGTAGTGCCAAACAAGTTGATTTAGGGACATTAAGAAGAAATTTGACTGCGTGGCAAACAAATTTGGTCACAACGACATTACAACATTTCTTCTAATCAATTTTCTCAAAATGCTCACATATGCCTAAAGTAGAAACCTGTCATTTGCCAAGGAAAGACTGTATCTTAATGAGATTTAGTATAGTATCAAGAAGAATACTATATTTGACTTTGCTGTTTCCACTTTGTCAGCTTCACGCCCTTTCTAAAAGAGGCCAGACTTTTTGATTCACTTACATATATAACTTATATCCTGTAATGAATTAAGGAAAGATCACATGTGGCACCAAGCATTCAACTGCAAGCCACTTTTCACAAAGTTAAACACTGAGTGAATCAATGTTCAAAAAATAGAAAGATAATGCTGCAACATTTCATAAACCTCAGTGAAATTCAGTGACACTTCAAAGTGGTTTAATCTGAACTGCTCCAATATCCTTTTCACACCGACTTGTGGAAGTATAACATTCATCTTTCACTTAACATTATGACAGACATCTAGAGATTCATCTCGTCAAAACCTCTCGATTTCATGCATTTTTTTAAACTAGATCTATACTCCTTTTCCAATCCTCCTTTTCCACTCACCCAATTTTCATGATAATTTTGAATCAACCCCCCCCCCCCCCC
>JAWQUT010000047.1:2344047-2355075 GCA_033807755.1 Ellobium chinense | reverse complement strand
GGGGGGGGGGACCTGTGACTGTGAAGTACAGACCTCTTGTGAAAGAACACAGGTCTTCCATTCCCTCAATTCACTCCATCCCCCAATTTTCAAAGGTGATTATTATGAAATTATTTACTTTATGAGTTAAATGAGGGACTGTTCCCTTTCAAATCAGATCATAATGGTGTACAACAGACCAAAATACTGGTTTTGTAATGAAGAGGTTGAGTTTTCACTCTGAGGGACCTTCTACTGGTTTTCTCTCTGTAACAGAGAGTTTTCATATCCATCCATCTACCTGTGTCCCGTCCTAATTACCTGTGTGAATCAATGCAATCCACCCTATCACAATTGTGCAAGTCACAAATCTTGCAAATCTTGTAACACTCTTCATATCTGTGTAACTGTCATGCAATCGAGAGTTTGATCTTTTGAGTTCTCTTGACTACATCTTCCCAGGGAATGAGAGTCACTCTTTCAGTCACTTTCCTGTTTTGTTTCGTTGTTCTGTGCCCTGTCAGTCACTTTTTTAAGTTAATCCACTGCGTAAGATGGCAGACGTGTTATCTGCGGAGAAAATACAGACAGACTAATCCAGAGATAATATCATGACAAGATGAGGAGATGACTTCTGTATTTTGTTGAGATTTGTTGACATAGATTTTACTGCACTGATAAAAGCGAAGATGACAAGTGTTATTAACCAAGTAATTCGTAACTGTGGGGAAGGAGAATATGAAGTGCTTAAATCTTGTTATACTCAAAGGTTTTCTAATAGATCTATAAGCTTACTAGATAAATGAATTGTATCTTAATGTCTACTTTAATCTTTATTATCTACAATGATGTAAATAGGTATTTATAAAGCAATGTGGATGCACGGCCGATCGGCCATGCCCCTGATGTAAAGGGGTTGTTCCCAAATAAATTGAATTGAATTGAATATCATTGACCCAAAGAGAGTAAATTACATGATAATGTGCACATTAATTCTTGTTTTGGATTCTAGAATGCCAAATTATCAGGACTGTCAAGTACATATTATAATAATATGCTTCTATTTCAGGTTAAGTCAAATAAAAAAAAGATGCATAATCTCTCAATTTTTATTTGGTTTTCATAATTTTGAGATTTCTTTTTTCTGAACCACATACAGTGGAACTTTGATAACACAACCCTACTTTGAACCAAGCTTTTGAGGGTGTGTTATCAAAAGTTTGTGCTAACCAGTGTGCTTTTCATAGGGAAAAGCGCTGCTGAGACTGTTGAATGGGTTTGTGCTAAGCAGATAATTGTTTTCAGCAGTGTTTATGTTATTAGAATTTCACTGTACTAAAATGAATATATATAAAAACCTGCATAATCGTTAAAGTACTATGATCCCAACGCTTTTTCACACAACTGCACGTTTCAAATTTAAAATCTACCCACAACAGATCGAGCCGTAACGGGTTGACTACTATAATTAACTAACGGTCAGGAGCATCACGGGACAAACCTACGAGCATGAGTTCGTCACTGTATGTTTTGGTATGTTTGCCACAAAAGTTATCAGTAGTCTCATAATATGATGAATATCCCTCCATGTTCGCTCAGCATATGCGAAGTATGAACAAGTGTAAAAGAAGAAGTTATTACATCAAAATAATAATAATAATATCAATAATAATACATAGCATTTATAATATCGCTCATCCCTGTAGATACAGGCTCTGAGCGCTTTACATAGAGAAGTAAGAAAGATTATATAATATTTAGCTCACACACCCAAGCATACTACACTCTGTACACATATACTGCAATACAGATGTTATAAAAAAAATGTGTCTAATTAGGTGTTTTGGTACTGCATTTTGAATTTTGAGGGAAACGAAATTGATGTGCTTTATGTGGATAATAAAACTGTCTCATCTTATCTCATCTTATCGTAACTTACGCATGGGGATTTCGTTATTTATTCTGCTATACCCTACCGTGTATCCACCCTGAAATTTTGTTTGTTTTTTCGAAATAAGAATGTGCCGACGGACAAGGGCACAGTCCAGTCCTAATTTCGTGAAGCTCACCAAGTCGTTATATTTGATGACGGGGCAGGCGAGGAATCATATAATGAAAGAAGACTGAAATGTTCTTGTTAAAGTCTCTGAAAGAGGAGTAGTTTTCAGGTGCCCTGGTGCTTTAGCCACTGTTCGGATCAAACGTCCAGGTTACTGCCCTCACGAGACTTCAGACTTTTATTACCCCAACAGGCCTAATCATTCTAGGACTTTCTCAACTCCATGGGGAGCATATTATAGTGCCGCTGCCATTCACAAGTGCTAATCACTAGAATTCTGACAATGTCTTCCACAGCCTGCAGCCAGGTACCCATTTTACAGACTGTGGGACTGAAGAAAATGTGAATGAAATTCTTTCTCAAGGCATTTATTTATCACCATTATTTACAACATGACCATGGTTGGGAATCAAACCCGAGACCTTTGATCATGAGTCCAGCGCCGCAATCTTTGGTCCACGCTGCGCCACAGACGTACACCCATCTCTGATATCAAATATTTCCATGGAAATTCAAGCACAAAGATTGCGTTATATCTTAGGAATATTTCCTGTTGAAATGATTTATGACTGAATTTACGGAACGAACAATCATTTGATCCAGCGAATGTTGGTGCACACTTTAATCTTAGATGTTGATATTATCATGCCACGGAAATAACACTCAAGACATACAAAATTCCATTGCCAACAGGCAAAACATAACACAGATCATGAAGGCAAACAGAAATGTGCATACAAGCTTCGAAACAGGTAGTATGATAAGACTAGACTGTGAAGCATAACTTAAGGTACAATCACATACATATATTTCGCGTCAAAGATTCATAAAACCTGTTCTAGATATAATGAAATATAGGCATAATTTTATTGTCCCCTGCGCGCTAGAGCGTACAGACATGTAATGTCACGACATTCGTTATTTTGTTTTGCTCATTCCCTTTCATGGAATAATCTTCTAGATTTTGAGTGGATGAAGTTCTACCATACTGTAAACACAGATTTTGTAACCCTGTAAAGAATGCCATTTGAGGCTACCAATGATGGGCTTCATGTGGGTCTCTATAGAGGACCCACGGGATCCATTGTGGACCTTCCACACACACGCTAAATGATTAATGAGGCTTATGATGAAGCCTATGTCTCTAAATGAGGTTTATGTCGCTAAATGAGGCTTATGATGAAGCCTATGTCGTTAAATGAGGCTTATGTCGCAAAATGAGGCTTCTGATGAAGCTTATGTCGCTAAATGAGGCTTATGTCGCAAAATGAGGCTTCTGATGAAGCTTATGTCGCTAAATGAAGCTTATGTCGCAAAATGAGGCTTCTGATGAAGCTTATGTCGCTAAATGAGGCTTATGATGAGGCTTAATGTCGCTAAACGAGGCTCATGTCGCTATAAAGTTAAATCAAGTTATTGATGTGACACGTAAACTACAGTATGTGTGTTCTTATATTAGGTGGTGATAATAATAATATAACCTTGCAATACTCTAAGCCGAGATTTAATTGTTTAAAGTGGAAGGGGGTCACGCCATTCAATGGGGAAAAAAAAAACATTTGCGGAAATCGTGACTGAAGACCAGTTGTTCAATTAATTCATTTGTTTTGCCTCACAATGTATAATTTTGTCCATGAATGTGTTGTTGTGTAGAGTGATGATATTACTCTCGATATTCACAACACAAGACATAATTGCATAAAGTGGAAGGGGGTTACGCCATGCAATGGCAAAAAAAGAACATCTGAGGAAATCCTGACTGAAGACCGATTGTTCAATTACTTCATCTGTTTTGCCTCACATTATTCACGATGTATATTTTTATCCATGAATATGTTACTGTATAGAGTAATGATTTTACTCTCGATATTCACAACACGAACTTGAAATCCAACGGTGTCAATCTTCTTTAGAGCTTGACAGCCTTATTTCTAGCCTAGCGACATAAGCCTCACTTTAACTGGCTGGAAGAAAAGTACATGTACAGTGAACATCGGTTAACACGAAAAACGGTTAAACCGAAAATATCGCTAAAACGAAAGGAAGGTAGTCAAACACATAATTTCTCTCTATTTAGGTGTCTCTGTCAACCCAAAACTGTGCTTAAACCGAGCATACAATTATCTTTGGTACTTTTCCTACTGTAAATGAAGGGAAGCATAGACACAAAAAGTAGACAAACTACCCTGGTGTCAGGCAGACAGGGTTGTGTATGAGCTCTGCGATCCCGCGAAAGGGACAGTCCCTGTATTCTGTGGGCGGTCCAATGCAAAGGAAGTACCAGTCTCTAGACAAGCTAAGACGGCTATGACTAATGCGGAAGAACAAGAAAATGATGCACCGCCTTCTGAATGATGTTTGCCACAGTTATATCTTTGATCAATCATTAGCATACATACCATCATTCATTCTTGATGCACCCCCCTCCCCACACAACCCACAACACTGCCTGACACCAACAGACACTCAATAAACAATGGCACTGACAATGGAGCCCTGATAACACACTCACTCTTCCGATCAAGCACTATCTATAACAACGAAACCACAGTTTCTTGAAAAAGAACGTATATATGCGCATGTATTACAACGCACGAAGGCCTAACTTATAAAACTCTTCTTTTCCTCTTATTCTCTTTACTCAACTGTGCCTTAAGGCATAGTCTTATTCAGACATAGAAACCTAGTTGGTTTCGGCAGTGTCATAGGCTCATGCCTCTGTGAGAACCACATGTGGACAACTAGCGAGACAACACAGTTTACGTAATGTAAACGCTAAAGCAATAAAAAAGGCGTCACTGGGTCTGGTTGATGGGATGGGGTATAACAAAGAAAAGATCATCACAGATAATAAGAGGATGTATTCATAGGGAATTAGTGAGTATTCATACAGGTACAAATGTGTGTGACAGTGTGATTTTGTCTATGTGTTTATGTATACCGTTGCTTTAAACAACTCAGACAATGAACATATCTCAATCCCTTAACTACCTCCCTCAGTTGCTCTATTATTATTTCCATATCTGGCTCTCAGATTTGTATTCACTTGCCTTTCTTTGTACGTCTTAAATTTGTAGTGTCAGTCTTGAAAAAGTGTTTAACACGAAACGTCGACTATTTTTAACAAATTCATTATACAATTTTCAAAAAGTTTTGTGTCATTGGTCAGAATCATGTATTTAGTTTCAATGATATTCATAGGGAATTAGGGTGGAGAGAGAACATCCTGCCTTGCCGCAAAACAACGCAACATGGTTAAAAGATATGACACACATCATCCATTCGAGTAAGAAGGAGATGTGAAAACACTCACACACTTCTGTTCATCAACATATTCATTACCACTTAGTCTACATGTAGCACGTTAGTGAGTTGGTATACCAACTGTGTACTGCGGGGAGGGGGGGGNGGGGGGGGGGGGGGGGGGGGGGGGTGGTGCGAGGGGACAGGAGGCTGCACTGCATGATACAAATATCTCACCTATAGAGATGTAGCTAGTAGGGACTAGTCTATTTAGGTGGCATTCCACCTCTATAAAGTTTGCCAAAGATATTAGCTGCCTGCTTGTTCTATATTGACAATGTCTCACAGACACACAAACACACACACTAATAATTCATCCAGTGTTTGTAGATCTAATGCGTATAATCATGTATTTTTGTAAATGACATTTGTGAACAGACAAGTCCCCATTATGAACAAGTGACCCCCTGATTACTAATGGAGACTTATTGTTTTGACAGGTCCGGAAGCCAGGGATGGCGTGAGAGTTGTTGTTGTTTTTTTTACAAATTGGGAGACTGGTTATTATATTAATACTGGATTCATAGAAACAAAAGAACAGACTGGCGGATATAGCCTAGATGACACATCGTCATGCAAAATCAGGAAGTGCGACCGTTGTTGCCATGTTGGCTGTAAAGGAACCATATCTGGTCACTTTTCCAATTCCTTAGCAATTTTTTTGTTGTTGTTGTTGTTCACACACTGGCTACTTAGCTACTTTTTGGCTTTCATCATTTCCAAGTGAAAATAGCTTATAGTTTTCACTGAAAACCTGTGTTTACAGAATTTTGAATGCGCACTTTGAATGCGTATTCGAGAATGAAGTCGCGAGACACTGTATTATTTTTTTTGGTCATTTCTTGCATTTTACATAGAAAATAAGTGTAATTTCTGTGTATACGAGATAACGTTTATGTGTTTTACAGTTGGCTACGTTTTGGCTCTTTTGAGGATTTTGGTATTTTTTTTTTGTTTGTTTTAATTTTTTTTTCAAGGTTGGTTAGTTTGGTTCCTCAAAAAATCTGACCTGGCAACACTAGTGCTGCAGAAACATGGCTCAGAGACAGCATAGAAACTGGCAGAGAGAGTGAATTGAANGGGGGGGGGGGGGTAGACAGACATGACACACAGACATGACAATTGCCCAGATGGATAGATAGACAGGTACTCACGCATACATACACACACACACAAACAGAGAGTGAGACAGAGAGACAGACAAGACAAGCAGACAGGTGGGATAACAAGATACATGCAAACACGCAGATAGATCGGGAAATCAGGAATATAGATGGACAGACAGACAGGCAAGCAGACATGGTTGAAAAGACAATCAGACAAATAGATTATCAGATAAAGACAGATAATGGATAATTAAACAGACAGGCGTACTAATAGACACAGACAGGCGAAGAAACTTAGACAGACAGACAGACAGACAGACAGACAGACAGACAATCTATAACATAGGTATGCAGACAGACTGACAGACTTTCTAAAACTAATCATGCATATGTTTAGACAGGCACTCTGCAACACTGATAGTAGTGATAGATAGGCAAGACAAACAGGTAGATGGATAGACAGAGAGATGCATAGGCAGGTAGACAGGAACACAGATGAATAGACAGACAAGCAGGCAATCGAATAGCTTGACGGTCAGACACACTAGAAGACAGTCAGACAGACAGATACTCTGAAACACAGACAGAAAGACAGACAGATAGACAAAGATAAACAAATAACCAAATAGACAGACCATCAGAAACACACATTGTAGACAGACAGACAAGCACACAAATAGTATTAGTAACCAGATACACAGATTATCAGAAACACATACAGACAGACAACAAATACAATAACATTGATGGACAGACAGACAAACAGACAGACAGACAGACACAGAGGCGAATAGGCAGGGAGGCAGCGAGGCGGACGGGCGGACGGACGGACGGACGGGCGAGCGCACGGACGGACGACAGGCAGGCAGGCATGTAAGCCCATGGCTGGCAAACGGGCAGGCAGGCAGGCAGGCAGGCAGGCAGGCAGGCAGGCAGGCAGGCAGGCAGGCAGGCAAGCAGGCAGACAGACAGACAGACAGACAGAGATAGATAGATAGATAGATAGATAGATAGATAGATAGATAGATAGATAGATAGATAGATAGATAGATAGATAGATAGATAGATAGATAGATAGATTATCACTGTCCAACTAAACCCAAGAAAACAATAACCAACGTGCGCAAGACTAGTGATAAAGACAGATCATCGCTCTGATCACCTGGGAGAAACGAGAACGCAGAAAATGTCCAAACACTCAAACCGACAGACTGAAAGACAAACTGGACAACAACCGGACTGTACTTACCCCCTCAAAGATCGATAAAGAATCAGTGCCGTAACCCTACACAACGCAATGTCTTATTCCCGCGGCCTGGTGCTGGTCTAGAAACCACCGTGACACCTACGAGAAACCAATGATTCCAAGGCCTCTCCTGACTTACACAACCCACTGATCAAATATCCTCCGCCGTGTGTTATAACGTGTGCCTTCCACTTCTCACTGACTTGACTTGTCTTGTCAACTGTCGACACCTACACACCAGGCTACGCCAGGCTTTTACACTAGGACAAACACACTGACAGTTGTCTGACCTAGCAGGCTGGTTGCCACCCACGATCCTACATGGATTTTCCCGTTCCGTCTTCTTCTTTCTGGAGATTGCATAGCTAGATAGATAAAACGGAAGAGGGCTTAGGTTATTCTCCCACTCTTCCTCCCCCTCCCCCCAACCCTTCCAACTCCCCTCCCCGCTGAACACACCCACACACACACAGAATCTTGAGCTAGCAGGTGGCCCTTTCTCCGCCCCCGCCCTTCCCCCCCAACTTCCCCAACAATAGGGGTTCATGTTGCTAGTACCAGTTTTGTCAAAGTAAAGAAACGCCTTCAACAATCTCTCTGCCTCACCCCTCCTCTTCCTTATTCGCCAGATCGTTTTTATAGTCTACAATCGTTTCTACTCTTAGCCTGGATCAAGCACGATGTGTCACATACATGTACATAAACTTTAATAAAACGATGTGTCATATAAAATAAACATAAATATTAAAACTATGTGTCATACACATGAACATTAACGTTCAAACGATGTGTCTATAAACATTTATATCCAACCTACATACATGCGTCACTTAGGTCAAACTATAATTATGTCACACAGTGATATAGCATTCAACTGCAGATCATGAGAATAAAATGTAATTTCGTACTGTGAAATCACCTCAAGATCGCATCTGTTGTTAAAGCAAGGGCTTGATGAAATGAAAAAATCGTGTGTAGTAGTATGTCACGCTGACCTGTCGATGTTCAACTGCATGTAGTAAACGGTAATGTAAAATAAGAATTTTAAAACAGTAAGCCTTTTTTTTTTATTATCATAACTAGTTTAGACTATAGTACTTAAAACTTCATCACCAATTTCCACTCATAAAAAGTTATAACAGTCTAGACATACATTCCATACGTCACTGCGTTAGTTTCATGGCTTACTGATAGAAATGGCCTTCGATTTTTTTGTTTATTATTACTGATAGACATGGCCCTTCGATTTTTTTTTTTATTATGCGTTATCGGGCTACATTAAAAGGGTAACATGTGCCAAGAGCTTTATATATATATGTTTGAATAAATCTGAAATCTGGTCTTAAAATTAAGCCCATCTGATAGGCAGACATCTGACCAACTTAACGATTTAATAAGAAGGNCCCCAACCTACCCCTGCTACTACAGACACGAGCTGCTGCGAAGATACGTTTGTACGATCGACCCTAATGCTGACTCTAAACTAAGGAAGTTTTCACTATAATCATAAAACAAGGCTTGAACTCGTTTTCTTGGTGGCTGTAACATCGTAAGGCACACCGTAATGTGTTTACAGTGTAAAACATCAAAATGTCACATACTGTACATACAAACATGTCTGCCTACTCCTGCGTGTTGAGGTGGTAGTGATACGTTTGGGCAAATTTCCCCAATCATCTGTGGCCGTGTGTATAATTCTTACGTTAGCTAACGCACTGCGGTTACCACGACAAGGGAAACTCCCCAATACATTAGCAGTTTTCACTGTAATTAACGCAATACGTTAACTAACGTATGGATTATGTACACGGTCACTGGTCACGTGTGCGTAATACCGGTTTGCATTTACGTAAAGCATGATAATCTGATGTTTGCGTTTAAATCACGCCGAGTTAGTGACTGGACTTGCACAGCAGGGGAGTGTTATTCGGGCGGCATAAACAACTCGCTACAGCGCCTTCTTTGTATTGAGCTCACTCATGTGCTAAATACTTTAAGTGGTTTTGTTTTTGGCGAGGATCTTATCTGAGCGAGTCCTGCATGATGGTTTCCTCGTGTGCACGGGAAGGCATATTTCTAGAGTAATCCGGAATGACATTACAGGACTGCCGATAAAACATACTCATTTACGATTTATGTGGAGCGATGTGGCCGAGCGGTTACGGCCTTGGACTCCATATCTAAAGGTCCTTGGGGAAAGCATTTCATTCAAATTTTCTTCAGTCCACCCGTCTGTAAAATGGATACCTGCCTACAGGCAGCAGACGATTTTGTCAGAATGCTAGTGATCAGTGGCTGTAATGGCTGCGGCACAGTGTGCTCCCCAGGGAGTTGAGGAAGTCCTAGAGTGATCTGGCCTGTTGGGGTACTAACAGTGTGAAGTCGCATGAGCGGGCATAGCCTAAATAAGTGGCATATAAACCGCATTATGATTATTGTTATTATCTTTAGTAATTTCGATTGAGAAACATGCTATATTATATAATCAACAGTGTTCGACTAATGAGTTGTAATTAGAAAGGACTGCATAATGATACTGGTTTATTTTTGATGCTATGATCGTACTGCGCGTTTTGTCTGCCATAAAGGTTCGTAAGACGTAAGGTTACAGACTTCTAATTAGCTGAAAATAACATGCTGTTACATGCGTTAGGAAGACAGTAAAAAAAATATGTCCTTTGGACAGATTGTGGAGAATGGGTCCTAGATTTGTGAACCTACCTGCGAATTATTTTACATTCTCTCCTGATTCTGTAAATTAAACCTGAAGTTTGGGCCATTCACTTCAGTTTCGGTGCCTTCTGTGCGGAGCACTTGTCGTTAAGGAAACTGGTTAGCTTGTTTACATCTTTCGATGTATCGGTTCGCAGCTCGAAAACAAACTGCAAGATCTACATTTTGAACATCATTTTTAATAAGCCCATTGAATTCTGCAAATAATTCAAGAAGACTTAGAGATTGTGGAATTTCTTGTAAGTGACAGCAGAGAAAACAGTTCATTCATAGGCTTCTGTAATCGTAAGCGCTCAAAATTTGAGAATAAGAACTATCGAATGGCTTAATGATCGCAAATAGTGGTGAGGGTTTAGATTTGGTTCTTCTCCAAATCTCCTAATTTTTTTTTTTTTTTGGCTGTACATGTCAACACGGAATAATATTATTATCTCAAGGACGAAAACACCTAGGGCCATGCATGACAAGATCAGACTAATTATACAAAACTAATCAACGATTATGCAAGTTCAGGTTTGCAGTGGCATAGAAGATAAGCTGGTGGAGGATTGAAGCTCTAGCCGCCTCTCCTTCGCATCCATTCCCAGAAAACAAAAAAAAAA
>JAWQUT010000047.1:2314705-2333139 GCA_033807755.1 Ellobium chinense | reverse complement strand
TAAGCCTATAATTCTTCAAATCTATATTGTTTCCATGACATCTTTGCCATGTATCCTGGGTTCCAGAGTTGGTTTTGTCATACGGACACATCTAAGTCATATTATTATGATGAGGACACCCCCTACATCAGATACTCATGTTTGAGCTACCACGTTGCTTATAACTTACTCGCTTCTCAGTACATGTACTTTGTTTAGATCTCTAGACTGACTCAAAACGTCAAGGGGTCTGCTTCACGTGGTTACTGCTTTAGACTAGATTAATATCTTTTTCCTCCTTTGCACAATCTTGAACGTGAAAATGGGTGCTAAAACAAAAACAGCCGACTAGTCTCCAGATTTTCCCTTTTAACCCCCTCCCCCCTTTTTTCCCCCGCATACTCCCGTCTCCCTCCCATTTTTAAGATTCGCTTCCTCCAGACCTCATGACTTTTTCTTTCTGCGTAAAATGAAACAAGAATTCAAAGGAAGGCTATCTGATAGCCAAAAGAAGCCACTATAAAGCACTTTAATGGGGTGTTTTTATCTTTAAATCCGCAAAATGACGTCACAGCTTTTTAAGACTGTTGAGTTCAATAAAGCTTTGTAAACGGAGTTACGAAAAGTGTACTTTTAAGACACCGGTACTCTGATCATTTAAAATCTCTGAATTCCAAGGATTTCCATAATGTGTGTGTCACTCTACAACATGCTCCTGACTAAAGAGACTAATGAGGGATGATTTTAATAGGGTTGATATAAAAGATATTTTTTTGTTTCTTTGTTTGTTTCTGGGGATACACAAAGAAAGAAAATGTAGTTTTCATATTTCACAAACATTTTTCGCTTCATGTTGTAGGATGGCACACATATGGAAATCCTCCTCAAGTCTCTAGCTCATTTAGACTAAATTAGAGTTGGTCGAGTATATATATATATAATATGGATTTTAAAATGTGTTCCTTGTATAACATGGCAACGGACTCGTCGACCAGTAGATCTTTTTTTTTTTTTAATTCAAGTATCTCCATTTTTTTTTTCAAGTATCTACCACACAATTTCTCACAGTCACCCGTTTTACTCGACTACTGTGTTTTTTAAAAGGCTGGATGTAGCAAAAACCAACAGATCACTGTCCCTTTAACTCTTCACTGCCAGGGATCACACATAATTTTTTTTTCAAATCGAGGCACAAAGATTTTTTTTTTAAAATCCCAATCTTCAGGAACGTCAAAAGGAATTCATAGGATGGGACAATAATGTGTCGAAATGCTAGTAAAACTGCAGATAGCGTTAATACAGTTTTTTGTCCTCATAAGACTACACTATTATTATATAAAATGATATGGCCTGAAAAATTTTCTCGCATAAGGCAGTGAAGGGGTTAAAGTCACATAAAAATTGACCCTAAATCCTGTTGCTCTGTTTCTGTCAACTGGTTGATGATTCATATAATATCCTGCTTGAAAGACTTCAAACGCAGCTGATACTCATTGTGGTCAACGGCTTACAACAGCGGTTCCCAGCTTTTAAAGATGGGAAGACCCGTTCTGTGCGTTAGGCTAGTTGCCAGACCCAATGTGTTTCATCACATTTAATGAGGGAAACAAGAGCATACTATAGCTGATAATAACATCGACCTTTAAAGGCCATGTTTTGTTTTTTTTTTTATAAATGGGAAGACCCCTTCTTGTACGTTAGTTGCAAATCCCAGTGTGTTTCATCACTTTTTCTGAACGAAATTGAGCATATTGATGCCTATAGATAGACACTAGAGTAATTTCGAGACGGACGGTCATGTTATACACCCCTAATGAGAAACAACAAGTTATTTAAGCCCGCGGGCAAGCGGCTCGACACCCTCCATTTACAACACCATTCGCTTTCGCCCTTTCCATAAATCACCCTGAGTTTGTGCACGTAGGCTACACACAGTAAACAGTCGGATGAACTGATCCCATCAACCTGTTGAACAAACCTGCCTGATGGCAAGCTAGTCTAGGGGTAACTACAGCAATCCACGATAAGCCTGCTAAAGTACTGCAACTTAAGAAATAAATATTGCATTTCTCGTTCCGAACTGTGATAGACGTACGAACATACTTCTAGATCTAGACGTCTCGTCGTTAACATATTTATGATAAATCTCACAGCTGAAACATCCTTGTTATCAGGCAATTTTCACTATTTCACAATCCGTACGTGAGCCTGTTAGGAGTGTCTTAGATGCGCCAGAAAGTTGCCATAATCTCAATGCACTAGACCACTGACTAAACTTTTGCCGTAATTTCACTAGCATTGACAAGACGTCCAGTAGACGTGTCTTCTCTATATAGAATATAGTCTAAATCATTACCTGTCTCGTTACAAGTTACACTTGTCTCGTTACAAGTTACACTACTGACAAAACAAAAACTTCACAAACCTCCACTAGTCTAGAAACAGTCCGGTAAAATCCAAGCTACGAATGAGATACTCCACCACTTACTAACGATGAGTGGTATAATATCCTGTAAGCACACTACACATAACGTCACTCCCTGACTTTCCCGGTGTATTTATGTCCCCATGTGTGACCTGTGTGTCAGCAGTCGAAGCGCAGGTTAGTAGACTATCTAAAACAACCCTAAACTGCAGCCGCGCTGTGTTGAACTTGTTGCTGTTTTTCGTGCAGTCACTATCTGACCCACTTTGTATAACATGCCTCGGGCGACTTCCGTGATTGAGATTTACGCATCTTTTGGACATGGCAAAGGCACTAATGTGTGTTAGTACTTTTGCTTTTTAAAGTATCAGCCAGCTATTATGACATTATCCGAATTTATTCACAAGGAGCTGAAAATCTTAAAAAGTTATGACTGTTCTTTAAAATGAATTTAGTTTCCTTTTGCTTGCAAAATGTAGCAAACATTGCACGTGATGTGCTTGTGTGTGTGTGTGTGTGTGTGTGTGTGTGTGTGTGTATGTGTGTGTGTGTATATATATATATGTGTGTGTGTATGTGTGTGTATATATATATATATGTTCTCCTGATGAAGCCCTCACGGGCGAAAATTTGAGACAATAAATTCAAGATTAACCTGTTAATGCGGTTGTACCTTTTCTTATGGATATATATATATATGTGTGTGTGTGTGTGTGTGTGTGTGTGNTGTGTGTGTGTGTGTGTGTGTGTGTGTGTGTGTGTGTGTGTGTGTGTGTGTGTGTGTGTGTGTGTGTGTGTGTGTGTGTGTGTGTGTGTGTGTGAAATACGACACAATGCGTTAAACATGGTCGATTTTGCTTTTAGAGAAGGAGATTTAACAGTTTTCCTTTAACGTAATTGTTAAAAAAAGCAGTTTCTCGAAGATTAGGAATGGGACAAAAGAGAGAAAGGAAATATCAGAGAACGCCCTCAGTATTGTAATGAGCTGTAAGCACCGACGCACGTTTTGACCAAAAGCAACAGCACAGGGGCCAAATCAACGTTTAGTATTCCTCCCTTTTGTTTTTCACACAAACCCTCCCTCTCCTATCCCCTTACACAAATTATTCTTAAATGATCTTCTAAACAGAGAACATGAGGTGGACCACTGGTTAGAGTGGGTTGCTGCAAAGGAGGAATGGGATCCCAGAACATTGCTCATACTGTCGAATCTGCCGTTTGAATGCAGCGTTGCCGCACCATCGAAGGAGTTGGGATTATCCAGTGACGTTTACTTAAAAATAAAACTGCCCTATTTCAGTGTCTAAATAAATGTTGTTGCCATTTAGCGGAAGATGCGAGGAGGCGAAAGCTACCACCGAGTGGTTTGTGACAAAAGAGACTTCACTGCATCTTGAATATCACCTAAACATTTTACAGTTATTAAATTTTACGCCACTCTGCCCACCCTCTACCTTTCTTCTTATCTTAACTGAACCCACCCCTGTGAAGATAGCATTAGAATGCTATCACACAAGTGACATATGCACACCGAAATTTTAGAATGTTCGCTCAACAAACAAAAACCCATGGAAATTTTTCTTTCCTCGTACTTAGAAAGGCAGCAACTGCCCTGTCATACAGCTAGATTCTAGACGACACGACAATAGCAAAACATAGTTTCTCTATGTGTTGATGTCCATCCATAAGTGTCGCTTATGTCACCTGCTGTCCTTGTACAAATAAAAACATAAAAGGACTAAAATACGATTAGTTTAAAGTAAAAGACTCTTTTAGCTAACTTTCCTGGACCAGTTATCAAGTTATTAAATGAAACCGTCCAAAATGACCACTAGTCCACTTGCAAGCTGAGTCAGGCGAACGTTGTAATCCACACCTCTAAAACTGCCGTCGCCTCCGCTTGAGTGACGAAAGTTGAGAGGCCTAGGTGCGACGGAGCGAAAATCGCGATTGAAAAATGACCGAATTCTTTCACAGTCAGCCCAGATCTTGATCTACTCTATCTTATAATGTCAATCCGTACTGCAGTGCGGTTGTTGGTCTGACTGCCTGCGTTTGTCCCAATGTAACTGGGTTGCAAGGTGTTATGTCTTGTCTGGAGGAATGTGAGCTCAGTCTGATAATTTTAAAATGTTACAAAAATTATTGTCTAGGGAAGTGTTCCACCAGGGATTTTACCAAATTACTGTAAAGGATCCATTTAGAGAAGATAGGCCGGAAAAAATCTACACTAGAAAATTTCATACCCCTACCCAGAGTCTCTCAGCTTGCAAGTCTACCACTACACCACTACAAGGACGATATCTTCACAGCAATTTAATCCTTAAATACCTACTGCCTAAACAGGTTCCGAACTTTCACGTGTAAACCTAGTATTCACTCTAGTATTCTGCTCACGCCAAGAATGGTGTTGAAGGCGACAAATACACTAAAGTAAAATCAATTATTTCAAGCGCGCGCTCATCACGGCACTTAAGGACATACTTATATTGAAATAAGTCATGGCACTAAGCTCCTGTAATAGACCTATTCGATCGATCTTTCTTTCTTTCTTTCTTTCTTTCTTTCTTTCTTTCTTTCTTTCTTTCTTTCTTTCGTTCCTTCCAGTGTTTTTTTTATTCTGTTGTAGCTTTTAATTTTCCCCTATAGAAATACCTCCCTTCTTTTTCGTCCTTCTCTTCCTTTCTTAATAGTTTTTTTTTTCTCAAACAAAAAATAGATTTAATAGATTTAACGCCCAACTTCAGTAAAGCTCAGTCGAACTCGTATAAAACGGATCCTGCTATAACGAGATATCAGTGTCTGGACATACTCGTTATATCCGAGTTTCAGTGAATATATTTGATCGCTTGATCGCAGGCCTAGTAACAGCAGTCACTTCAACAGCACGGTAGAACACATACGCAAAGGCGGTCTGTGACAGTTTGTCTGTCTGTCTATCAGACCATCTGCATGACTGTCTGCACGCCTGTTCGCTGGTCTGCCTGTCTGTCTGTCTGCTTGCCTGCCTGCTGTCTGTCTGTCTGTCTGCTTGCCTATCTGCCTGTCTGTTTGTTTGTCTTGCTATCTGTCTGCCTGCCCTGCTGTCTGTAGCCTGCCTGTCTGTCTGTCTGTCTGTCTGTACGTCTGTCTGGATGTCTGTCTGTCTGCCTACCTATCTGTCTGCCTACCTGTCTGTCTGTCTGTCTGCTGGCCTTGCTGTTTATCTGCCTGCTTGTCTGTTTGTCTGTTTGCTTGCTTACCTGTCTGCCTGTCTGCCTTCCTGCTTGCCTGTTTATTTATCTTTCAACCGGCCAGTATCTACGTCCTTTGGTCTGTTCACCCTCCCATCTATTCTCCGTTTGTTCTTCTGCCTATGTCTGTGTTCTTTCCCATCCATTTGTCTGTCCATGTGACAGTCTGTCGATTTGCTTTTATCTGTCCGCCTCTCTCTGTCTTCCGTCCGTTGTGCTGTCTGTCTGGTTGCCTGACTTGCTGTCTGTCTGCCTCAAATTGCAATCTTTCAATCCTTCCTCATTCATTCATTCATTCATTCATTCATTCATTCATTCATTCATTGATTCATTCATTCATTCATTCATTCATAGTTTGGACTATGATCAGGGGTCGGGTTAGCGGTAGGGTTAGGGAAGAACGAGCACCCTTGAGACAATCGCTAGACATTATCCTTGTCGAGGGATGCTCTCCAGTCTCATTCTTCCATGACTCTGCTTTCTCCTTCCCAACCTTGCCCCTAACCCTAAGCCAAGCGGTAAGTGGAAGAGCCCCGGGGTAACGGTCACATATCGAGGAACTTTTAATGGTCAAAATACACGTACACGTCAGGGATATTGTACAGACGCTAAAACCGGAAAAAGAAAAGAGACGATTTCTGCACTTCTTGTCAAAAGATGGACGTGTGTCACATATTTCTGGATATGGATCTCTGCCAGGGATCTCTTCCACCGTGTTCATTAACAGGAATCCGACCATTTCCAACATTTCCATAATAACACGACCATGACAACGATAGGCCACTTTGAAGTTAGTGTCAGACGGAAAATGAGAATGCTTGAGCTATATTTATACAAAATATTGAATAATGCTTGAGCTATATTGAACAATCTCGTCTACTTTGCACTTTAGACAGACCGCACACTGAAAACGATAGAGCTACTTGTGAATCATCAGAGACGCAGTTTAATCAGAAAAGCCAAGCATCTGGTTTCTTTAATTTGCAACTGAATGCTGCAACAAAGTTAAAGCCCTGTGGTATTTATTGATCATCAAAACTTCAGCGGTTTCAGGTTACTTGTAAGAACGAGAGGTGGCGAGAGAGTGAGAGAGGGGAGAAAGGATTAGTGAAGGAGGGGGAAGTGAGTGAGTGAGAGTGAGTGAGTCAGTGAGTGAGTGAGTCAGTGAGTCAGTCAGTAAGTCAGTCAGTGAGTTAGTCAGTCAGTCAGTTAGTCAGTCAGTGATTGAGTGATTGATTGATTGATTGATTGATTGAGTGAGTGAGTGAGTGAGTGAGTGAGTGAGTGAGTGAGTGAGTGAGTGAGTGAGTGAGTGAGTGAGTGATTGAGTGAGTGAGTGAGTGAGTGAGTGAGTGAGTGAGTGAGTGAGTGAGTGAGTGAGTGAGCGAGTGAGTGAGTGAGTGAGTGAAAGAGAGATGGAGAAAGAAAGAGTACAATAACACCCTGTCTCTGGAGGCTAGCTCGATATTAAATTTAACAGAGCCCCATCTTCCTTTCTCCTTGTCTTCCCCACCTCCTCTTCAGAGCCAGTCAAAGAATAATGTCATCTAGAAGTCTTGATCAGGATGTGGCCCATATACCAGGCAAAATAGAAGTGAAAAGCTCATGTAAATGAAGCGGCGTTGCATGCTCCTCGGGAAGTTCAGAAAGCTCTTGAGTAATCTGGTCTGCCGGGGTAATAATTGTGGGAAGCTGAGCGAGAGAGCATTTGCCTGAACGCAAGACTTGCAAATCTTTTTTCGAAGTGATTATCCGTAGTAACAGCCTAACTCTTCTGTATAGGAGGTACAGTATTATCCTAAGTAACAAGCGCAAGTGTGCACATTCCTGGCCTTTAGAAACAAAGAGAAATTTAATGGTGGCGTCGCCATTTAGAATCAGTGCTGAGAGCACACAGATTATAAAAGCTTTGCAAGACGACAGAGCAATAGATGGAGAAATTCAGCAAAATGTGTTTCTCCACAACTGAATGTGCAGAAAGGCAGAGCAAATTATCGTGAAGTAAAGAAAAAAAAAGAAAAGAAATAAATAGGACAATAGGGCTGAATTCTCGCGGCAAAGTTTCGAAAAGGCCTGAATAACATTTTGTGAAACGGAGTAAGGGGAAATAACGAATATTTTATTTTCTTTAAATAAAACTTTCTTTAAATAAAACTACGTAATTTTTCATGTAAGGAATTATACCTTCTTCAGTAGCCATAGAAAGCAACATGACGCTTCCCGTCCATAGAGCACAAATTTAGAAAGAAAAATGCCAATGAAATTACAAGTCACGGGAACTAACTCTTACAGAGAGCACTGCCGGATTATTTTGCATGGGTGACTTCCCTTATTTTAATGCTCGACAACAGACCGGACTCTTCCTAGAAGTTCAGAAGTGTCGAAGTTATAGATGTTTCAGGGACTGCATTCCAGGATTACTGACCTATATTGTACTATAGGTCTACCCGCATTCTTTAATCAAAACCCAAACTTTTGAGGGTTTTCTGACTGAATAAGGGCGATTTATAGCACTTATAATATTGCTATGAACCAATAACATAATTCTTCCCATGGCAACTTGATGCTGAGACGAAAACAAGAATCAACAACAACAACAAAGCAAAAACTGGAAAAATAGTCTTCTGTTTTGTTGGAAAGGTCTATATTACTTCCTTAATGACCTGACCTTGATTTGAACAGAATTTTTTGGTGAACTTGCCCAACCCAGGTATCACCCTGGTTAAAGCGAGTGTTGACATTGGTGTCGGAATATCGTCCAGTCCTACTGTGAAATGGTCCGCAACAGGCTTCGGACAAGAAGGCAAGTGAGTTCTGACTGGTTACTCCTGGCGCTGCACTGCTCGACCGACCCCCAGCTTCTAGGTATGAAGATGCCAATGTTTTTTTTCACTGTTGGCTATATTAGGTTTTACACCTCTCATTAACTTATCCACGGGTCCCAGGCCAAAATACTTTCAAAACATGTTGTTTAGTTCTTCCTCGAAAGTTTGACAATAATGCTCCTCAACCAGTGAGCTTTTGAGAACTTAGGCAGTGAAGCAGCCTGCCTAACTAAGCCTTTGAAATTAAAATCCAACCCTTTTCCCCCTGCCCATGGCCAATTTTCTGATTTTATAGGATTATTTCAAATTGCATATTTTATGCCAGGTGCTATTGGCATCTTCATACCTGTAGGTGAGAAAAACCAATCTCCCCGTAGGGGACAAGCACATGACCTGAGTGGCAACACTTGCGAGGTTCTCTTTAGGAACCTAAGGGGTGCGACAGTACTTCTGATTGTATAGAGACTATTTAAAATTGCCAGGTGCTATTGGCATCTTCATACCTCTAAAGCTTGGTTACCAAAACTGGGCTGCGTTTGTTTGGTCCCTGCAATTTGAGGTTGTAGGAGCTATGTGGTCCACAAAAAAATTGGACTATCAGAGTCGATATGGCAGAGTATAAAATCTGTAAAGAAATGATCGTATAACATGAAACCACACCATAAAAGTGGTGAGATTCAGTCTTGAATTTGTTAAAAAATAATTGTTACAGGTAGTGTTTCCCAGTGGCTTCAGCTGATTTCATGTGTGCGGGTCAGTGATCTGCAAAAGAAGGCCAAATTTTTTACCCCTTTTCATCTAATTTAAAATTGTGAAAAAATCTAAATGAAGAACCCCCACCGCAAACAGTATATAATTCGAGCACAGTGATGGCACCAAACGTGCAGACTAGCCTTGGCCTTCCCGTAACGTTTCTGTGGTTCTAAGAGAAATTTTTATTAAATGGCTCAAAGAGGCTTTTACAATTTGGCTCTTGCAACCTCGACAAAATGGGAAGCCAAACCCCTTCCTTGTGTTCTGTGAACAGTTCTTAGCAAGCAAAGAGTATGCTCATGGTTGGTGTGCTCCAGTCACAGTGAGGAAGGGTACACACCGACTAGAGATTTGTTAGAAATGTGTAATCTTTCGTACAAACCAGAAGAAAAAGCTCCACAATATGGTGGCAGTCATAGACTGTTTCAAATTTGCTAGTGGAACATCTTCTCAACGGCCTTGTGTCGAAGGGGGTATTGCAAGAATCAGCGGAGGTTAGTATGCTAATGAATGGGGCAAAAGTATAAGTACTGCAAACAACACTCGCAAGTCTGTGCATTGTTTCCTGTCTCTTCCGCATTAGTCCCGGCCATCTTTGCTTCCCTGGAGACTACTGGTACTTCCTTTGCTAAAAAATGGATGTAGATTTCCATTATGTCAATTTGCAGAAATCAAAGAAACTTAATCTGGGGTGTTTATTTGTTCTTTATTATTGAGTGAATTTGTTTAATTACATCCTCGCTGCTTTCAGTGGCGTGGCATGTTTTAGAGGTGATGTGTGCGCAAATATTTTTACTATAATATTACTTTGTTGACTGCTGTCATTCAAGTTCTAATTTTCGTCGGCCATTCTCACTGATCAGTGACGCAAATATGCATCTGAGCTGAGAAAAAAAAATATTTAAGCGGCCCATGACGAGTAAAGGTTTTTGCTATATATCTTTTCCTTTGACACATCCTCATAAAAACGAGATGGGGCCTCAGGCTATTTCCAGAGTTCATTCGCAGATCCTATCTCTTTTCAATTCTGCTGGTTTCATTTATCTTAAACTGGTCAGAGAAGTGACAATTGCATTAGTAGAAGAGATCACAGCTGAGGTCACTGGGCCTTTGAGAGAGGTTTAAAAATTATTTGAGAAATATGATAATTCTTAGCAGTACCTCAAAATCAGGTGATTTCAAGAATAATTGCGTGTATCACCGGAAAACCAGAGTTTTTCTTGCTCTCTGCCAAACAGAAACAAAACAGAAAAACAAATATTTCGGGATGGGTTAGTCGTTAGATTTTGAAAACCCTTGTTCTGTTGTATCCGATCTGGTTTGGTTTTTTTTGTAACTTTGACACAGGAAAGTTGACAGGTTCGTTATCTGGTCCAGGGAACATTGGTGTTTGATTAATATTTAAAGGAAATTTGTGTAAATTCGTTATCAGACGTTGTCGGGTACTTTTTTTCTTCCTCTTTCTTTCTATCCTCGGCAGATGGTTTGTGTGTCTATCTGTCTATCTGTCTGTCTGTCTGGCTGGCTGGCTAGATGGCTGGCTAGCTGGCTGGCTGGCTGGCTGGCTGGCTAGTTGGCTGGCTGTCTGGCTGGCTGGTGGGTTGGCTGTCTGACAGGCTAGCTGGCTGGCTGGCTGACTGGCTGTCTAGCTGGCTGGCTGGCTGACTGGCTGACTGGCTGGCTGTCTGGCTGGCTATCTGGCTGGCTGTCTGGCTGGCTGTCTGTCTCTGTCTGTCTGTCTGTCTGTCTTTCTCTCTGTCTCTCTCTCTCTCTCTCTCTNCCCCGTAATATTTGAAAATAAAGTGCCACTTTCAAATTGTTAAAGCTGGTGTGACGATATTTTTTTCCTTACACCGGTTAAATTAGTTCTGAAAGTGATAGTACAGTGATGTGACAGGGCTGATGGTACCGGAAGTAAAAGCGATGATGATGCTGGAAGTGAGGCTGGTGAAATTACTGGTTGTGGATGGTGAATATGGTTGTAGTCGTAGTGCTGATGATGGTAGTGTTGAGGTGATGGTGGGACGCAGTAAAAGTAATGGTGATTATGATGGTGGTAGTGGTGGTGATGGCAGTGGTGAAGATGGTAAGAGTCACAAATACTTGAAAAATTAGTCCATATATTTGAATGAAATATAATTTGTGGTATAGAGCATTTTGATATATTAAAGTGCCATTTTCAACTTTTTACAAACTCTAGTTGGACGATAAGATTGTTAGTTTTTTAAAATACATGTATCTAGTGAAAATGGTATTAAAGTAATGTCGATGCTGATGGTTGCTGTGGTGATGTTGATGAGAGTGGTGGTACCCAGCCATTTCATTTTGCATTTATTTTAACCTGATGAAAAGTCACATTTTTTATTCGAAAATTCGTAGTTATTTTATATCATTATAAAGGTCCATTTTAAATATTGAAATATAATTCTTATGCCTTCGCTGATTTAGACAGACCCTTTTAGTTTTTTTTAATGTGTTCCAGTTAATGAGAGTGGTGATGATGATAATGATGGTGATAGTTGCTCTATTTCTATTTCTATTTCTGGCACTCAGACATGTATTCACTTTGTAAGTCTTAAAGCTGCATTGTCAGTCTTGAGAAAGTGTTGACTATTTTTAACGAATTCATTATACATTTTTCAAAAAGTTGTTTCGTTGGACAGAATCATATTTAGTTTTAATGATAGTAATGGCGCTGATAGTGGTCATTTTGTATAAAAATTTATTGTATTGATGATCAACTGAGCTCGAAAATTCCACCATTTTCATGTATGTGTTACGCAGAAAGAGTGATGATGGTATAGTTGGTGGTGGTGGTGGTGGTGGTGATGGTGGTGCAGTTGATGGATGCAGTTGTAGTAGCGGCAGTGATGTTGGTAGTGACGATAGAAGTGGAAATGATGATAATGGGGTTGATGATGGCAGTGGTGGTGATAATGGTTGATGTGATTGTGATGATGTTAGTGGTGGTAGAGAAAACGGTAAAAGTAGTAGTGGTGATAGTAGCAGGTGTGGTGGTGATTGTGGAGGTATGATGGTAAAGGAAGTAGTGGTGGTGATTATGGTAGTAGTTGAGGTGTTGCTCGAATGGAGATGCTGGTGATCGGAGTGGTCTAATGAGTCTAATTTTCCTGCTGCAAAAATGGTGCTGGTGGTGCCGGTGCTGGTGCTGCTGCTGCTGCTGGTGGTGGTGGTGAAGAAGTGCCCCCCTGGTAGAGATTTTGGCTGGAAGGGCACCTGGCGTGCTTAGCTGGTAGTGATAGTATGTGATTACGACCCTAGAGTCTTTTCTCAAGTCTGGCATTCTTTGTTAAAAATTCATATTGTCATTATTTTGTTTTGCAGGATATCTCTCTCTCTCTCTCTCTCTCTCTCTCTCTCTCTCTCTCTCTCTCTCTCTCTCTCTCTCATTTTTTACGCCTCTTAGCCTATCTCCCCTATCCTTTCCCTTCGAAACCTTCCTCCGATTTCAATCTGGCTCAGTTTCTCTCTCTCTCTCTCTCTCTCTCTCTCTCTCTCTCTCTTTCTTTATCCCCCTTTTTGTCCATCTCCTAGTCTCTCTGTTTCCTTTTAGCAGTTGCTCTCTATTGCATTATGACATGTTATGGTCTTGTTCTCTTTCTTTCTCTCTTTTTCTCTCTCTCTTTTTCTCTCTCTCCACTTTCTGTTCTTTCTTTTTCTCTCTCTCCAGGATCTTTTCATTTCCTAATCCTCCTCTCCTCCTATCCTTAAAAGCTTTCTTCTTATTACAATATTTTTCCATCTTTCTCTTTTCTCTTCTCTCTTTCTTTTTACCTCCCTCCCTCTCTTTCCATTAAACAAAAAATGAAAAAATGAAAAGAACAGCAAGTTCATATCTAAATTCATCATTGATCAATATTCTCAGAAGTAAAAGATTCATTAGCAAGAAAGCCTCGTATTATGAGTCACCATTACTCCAGCAGAACAAATGATAGTCTATTCAAATATAGATTTGTCTGAAAAGAACCGATTATTCTCAAAACCCTATAACAAAAGCACAGCCTTTCCTCTAGACCTAGCTGAGGAACCTCCAAAGTTGTTTTGCTTGGCCAGACTGTGGGTTTTGTAGGACTTGAAAACCTGTAAGTACTTCCTCCAGTAGGCGGCAGCTTAGTCTAACAAACTGGAATGCAGCATTTTTTTAGAGGGTACCATTAGACTAACTTGAAGTCTCCATGATTTCATTAACCAAAATACCAGTCTGTGCCGAGCTCATAAACCTATCTAAGATAACACACCATATGTGACGGATCAACTGATTTTTAAAACAATGCCCAACAGAACAGTTATAAAGGTTCACCTTCTACTTATCACTTGTGTGCCGCTTAGAGTCTGATTATCTCTGTGCATGTGAATTCTAACATGAAAGCATCAGAATGAACGACGTTTGGTGAAACAAGCTCAACTACAAACATCATGGTGGAACGTCCCATTTGGGTCCCACATAAGATGAGGTCCATGAGGGATGTGCATGGGACCTGTGCCAAACCACAGGAACTCGGCAACGATGGTGCCACCATCTACGACTTCAAATTTGCAAGTGGAAGTTTTACATCAATGGTCTTGTGTTGGAGAAGGATGTGGAAAGAATCAGCAATGGTTTGTATACTAGAAAATGAAGCAAGGATATATGTAATGCAAAGACCTTCGCAAGTCTGCTCACTCTCTATCGGTTCTTCCTCATCAGTCACAGCCATCTTGGCTTGTTTATAGACTCATACTTCCTTTGCTTAAAATTTCCGAGAGACAACCCACAGAATAAAATTCGTGAGGATCATATGAATATAGCACTGGTTTTCACAGGCACAAGCCGATAAGAAAGACTGGACAAGAGATGCTTCAGGCATCAAACAACAGCATGAAGTCTGTGCAGCACTAGTCTCATTCCGGCACATGATCAACAGCAATCTCTACTGATTGGAGATGACGTATCCTACCTCGAAATAAGCTGTGAAGCCACGGAGCTTCTAAATCTGCAAAAAAAAAAATCGCAGCACAATGCAAAGATGTGTTGCCTGGTGCGCACTCTAGTCCTCGTTTCGTGCACACTTCTTTCTCCTTCTTCTGCAGCTGCTTGATGCTATGGAACTACCAATCATTGTGACGTCCGAATTATAACACATGACCAGAGCAAGGAGTTCATGCATTGACGCCACTGGCGCTGTCCCTCTACATGCATAGCAAATACCTACACTCGCTACTGAAATCGGGACTGGATATTGTAGATGTTAGGGTCACATGACGGCGCTCTCGATGATGAACGATATACAAAAAATGATTGGCCTTTGCTCCAAATACATGCAAGAAGAATCACACAACAGAATTTGAACTGTCTCTTGACAGCAAAGACTTGCATTCCTTCCGGAAATCAAGGTTGGATGCCCAAAAGATGAGAGGACTAACGGTTGGTGTGATAAAATACAGACGAACGGCTGTGTTGATGAGATTAAGCTGAGCCTCTTCTTCGCTGTCGTCGATGTCTCCGGTGAACATACGAGGAATGATAACTAAAAAGAATGGAACGTAGGAGATTATGAAAGTGAACGTTAGAAGAAAAGCGGTCCGTGTGACGGCAAGCTCCAAGGCTGATTTCTGGATCTTCAGTTTCATAGACTTGGATTTTAGAGAGTTTCTTGAAGAGGTTTTTGACCATTTAGTGTACCTCTTAACAGGAATGTTGGGCGTTTGGGTATCATGCTCTGAGACGTTCGGTGTAGCCTGTTGAGCCGAAGGACTAGGGTTCACATTGTGCTGAACCGGTATAGTCAATTCGTCGCTAGAAGGATTTTGGTTATCCGAATTTGACATGCTGGATGAAACCGTCATGTTTGTTGCAACTCTTAAGGCATCCTGCCCATTGTCCATAGAATGTTTGACGCTGTTTTCAGCTTCACTTCCATCCATGCAGTGACTGTCCTCAGTGTGAATCTGTTGGGCGTTTTTTTCCACGCCATTCTGCTGAGCGTTACACGCTCCTTTAACGGGAATATTTATCTTTCCCTCAATGTCAACCTCAGATGCACAACCATCGTCGTTCCCTGGTATATGATTGTCAATTTGTGGTACTGAAATGCATCTAATGGCAGTTGACGAGTCTATGCAAGAATTTTGCTGCGAGTCCAGTACTATGCAAATATTCTTATTTCTAGTATCCCTTATAACAGGCTGGGTCGCATTGCTGTTGTATGTGACATTGCTGTTTTCACCATCATTGCTTTCCAGGCTTCCCCCATTATTGCCTCGGATAGTTGTTAACTTATTGACGGAAATTGGTTCGTGATCATGATGTATATCATTTGTACATGTATTGTTTGCATTTACTTGTGCATCAGAAGACCCTTCGTATTTTTCGTTTTCAGGAGCTGGGCTGAACTTGCTTGTGATGTTTGCTTCTAAACTGTTGTCCCTGTCGCTGACTTCCCAAAACGATTCACGAACGGTGTCCGGTGGCTTTCCACTTCTTGGAAAGGCTATACCAACAGCTGGACTACCGGGGTCTGTCGGAGGAAGCATAGACCTTACCCTGGATAATCGATGATCTGCTGCGTTACCAGAAGATGCCCCAATGCCTACGTAATGATTAGGTCCTAAATAGCTGCAGTCGTCTGTCGTACCGGGCCCTCCTGTGAATTGAACACCGACGACTTCGACTGTTGTCATTCCAAGGCTGTTCTTCTGGCATTCTTGTGTTGATCCGTTCGATGCTATAGGCTCTTCTTCAGTAGAAAACGTCACAATATTACAATCTCCTGATTTATTTTGGTCAGATATGGTTGGGTCTGCATCCGAAATGCCACAACATTGAGCTGAAGATGGTTCAGGTACCAGATTCTCAGCGTCTCTGTTAGCACACCTTGGATCATCTGTTTTCAAATCAATGTCCGAAGAGTCCATGATACCTTCAGTCACCACCGAGTTGACACGCCCTTGGTGTGAGTGATCGTAATTCTTAAACACGGTACTATCTACGGTGTCTTTGACAGTAGGCGTTAGGCTGGTCGCCATATTGTGGGCCGCAATGGCCGATCTGCTCCTTTTGACAATCCGCCATATCTTGTAGTAAGCGACGATAGTAATGACGACGAGAGAGATGAAGCCAGTCAGAAAAATGACGTTTAGCACCATGGGCCACGCAGTGTCGGCAACGTCATCGGCGTAGGAGCAATCATCTCCCACGATGTCGTGGACAAAGGTTGGGTTGGATCTGATACCGAAGACCACGAGAGCTGTTGAAATAAGTAGATAAAGAATGCAAGGAATTAGGTGTGTGGTGACAGTTACAGTGCCAGTTTTATTTTTTGTAGGCCAATGGCCAATTAATACAAAATATCAATACACTTATAGCAATTCGTCATATAATAATATAGTACATTTGCCATCCTCGTTCACTCATTCAGCTTAGACAGACAGACAGACAGACAGACAAACAGACAGACAGACAGACAGACAGACAGACAGACAGGTGATAATTGGCTGTATGCCTAATACAATAACTAGAATGGTGATAACTACTTGTATGTCCAACACAAGAACTAGAGTGGTGATAACTACTTGTATATCTAACACAAGAACTAGAGTGGTGATAACTACTTGTATGTCTAACACAAGAACTAGAGTGGTGAAAACTGCTTGTATGTCCAACACAAGAACTAGAGCGGTGATAGCTGGTTGCATGTCCAACACAAGAACTAGAGTGGTGAAAATTGCTTGTATGTCCAACACAATCAAAGGAACCAGGCATGCTTATTACTTTACGAGTGCATTTCATTATTTACTTCAGTATATAAATACATCTTGCTAAACAGTAGCAACGAATGTAAAATTTTGAGGACGGCCCCCTCCACTACCATTTTCGACGAGAGTCGACTTTTGAGAGTGCATTCTATACTAAACCAGTATTGAAATAATTTTAAGGGCAAGTGCGGCACCCTGTAGGGATAAAATTGGGTAAAATTGTGTAAAATGAGTTTAAGGCAGTTTTTTAAACAGCAACATGTCCTTTATCGAATCCTGAAGTTATTTTCATGATACCTGTCTCAAAAAGTGTATTTTGATGCAAAAGGAAATTATTATCCTTTATCAAATGCATCTATCGGGTAATCTTTATCGTCAATTATCTCAAAATCACAGTTTTCGTCACTCTATCCGTTCGATCTGACTTTTTTCTGGTCCAATTTACATAAAATTTTGCATAGCAACTCTCCAAGCCCCTGTTTTGAGAATGTCGTGGGCTTTTTTCGATATCTTGTGTTTTTGGTGTTTTTTTTAATTTTCAAAGTTGAAAATTTTCAAAATTTTCAATGTTTTTTATGACATTTTTAAAAAAATTATTTTAAAAAAACTATCCAAGAAATAAAAAAAAAGCCCGTGACATTCTATTTTAAATAAAGTGATCTTTCAAATGAAAAAAAAACCAACATCCTACCATGTATTGTTCTCCAGATCGAAGGGTTCAAAGTTATGCAAAAGTCATCCATATTTTCCAATATGGCGGCCAAACAATTATTGGCGTTTCCACAGCAACGGAGGGAGGAAATTGCGATAAACCCCAGTTTATCTTCCTTCCTGACCCCACGTGACCCATTTTTCACCCCAAAATGACAAAGTTCCCTTTATTAATGAAAATCACCTTTTTCTGCCGCACGTCCCCTTAAACAGCTTTTTTCACTTATGTCGTTCTTGTATCTAGTTTGTCAATCGGTAAAGGAGTGATTTATGTGTTTTGAGGAGTGGTTTTGTGTTATCTGATTTGCACTCATAATCCCATACTTTAAGATTACGTGAAATTTAGTGTCTCTGAAGTAAAAAAAAAAAAGTAATTTGGTACTTAGAACAATCACATCTTAAGTAGCAGTAGTGTCTAGTTCTATCCACTTACTGCATTGTTGTATAAGACTTAATGAAGCACGATTGTTTCAGTATTTAAAACATACAAAGGGTCTTAGTTCCCTTGACATGCCAGAAATATTGATCAAGCTAGAAAGATGCGCTAACAGAGATAAGAGATAATAGTACTAGCAGTCAAACCATCGGAATATTGGGTTATAGGAGACAAAATGTTATGTGGAAGATATTGTGTATTCCAGAGTCTAGTGGTGGATCCCGGGGTGCTGGCGAACTTTCTTCTGCCTAATTATTTTCCTATAATTAGTGTTGTGAATCCTACCTATGATTCAACCTTTACTTATACACATATAT
>JAWQUT010000047.1:2301292-2313979 GCA_033807755.1 Ellobium chinense | reverse complement strand
GTGTGTGTGTGTGTGTGTGTGTGTGTGTGTGTGTGTGTGTGTGTGTGTGTGTGTGTGTGTGTGTGTGTGTGTGTGTGTGTGTGTGTGTGTGTGTGTGCGTGTGTGCGTGCGTATGCGTGTGTCCTAAGTACTAAAACGGTCAGTGTGAGTTTCAGAGCAGTGTATAACTGTAGGTACTTGAGATCCTCAAGCACCTGAGCGACTCTGAATGAATGTAACATTTTTTAGAGTCACGTGAACGGTTAACGCCAGCAACACCAGTGTGATGCGATACGATGTTTTTGCAGAGAAACTAATGTACATTTTCGTGGTTCCAAGTTAATAAGTAACAGTAGCTCATAGATAATCCAACCGGCTGACTGCCTGAAACCACCAGTGCTTACACCCATTAATATGAGAGAGAGAGAGAGAGAGAGAGAGAGAGAGAGAGAGAGAGAGAGAGAGANGAGAGAGAGAGAGGGGGAGAGGGAGAGAGAGAGAGAGAGAGGGAGAGAGAGGGAGAAAGAGCGAGAGAGAGAGGGAGAGAGAGAGAGTAAGACTCTAATATCGTTGTGTCTCTATCAGCAGCGTAATTTCATGTGAAAATAATAGATCTAGAGTAAAATTGCCAAAGTAAAATATCCGTATCATTTACCACCAAGCTCCGATGAAAACATGACGATGAGATACGTTTAATTAAAGGGAAAAAACTGAAGTATTAAGATCTACTTTCTTTTGCTCCATCTAAATAAAAGCAGTAAAAAGTAAATTAAAGGCTGTATCATCAAGAGCTCTGCAACCTTCGAATGGTAACTGTACTCTCGACGCTAACAGCCTCTCGTCGGAGAAAGAGAACAAAAGAAAAAGAGAAAACAATGGAAGTCGTGCAGGGAAAGGGTTTTGCGCAAAAAGAGAATTTTATTTCTTAAAGTACGGTTTGAATTGACGGTAATCCATTTTTCTCTCGGATTATTGACCACTCTTTTAAAACGTTTCTCTCTTGATGCTACCTTTGGGTGTAATACATTGTGTTTAGGAGCGCTGAATCTGTGAGATAGTGTATTATATAGGTTTCAGATTATCAATGAAGACAATTAGTTAACGATAAACAAAAAAAGTGGTATTGTCAATATTTGTAATTGGCTCAAAGATGATATAGCACGAAGATGATGTCTGGACATTTTGCCAAACATTTAGGATTAGTTATATTGTATATTATGTATACGATGATAGGGCACACAATAATATATTAGTAATCTCAGATTCATAGATTACACAGACGTAAAGCCCCTGCTTGGAAGGGTTACAATGCCCAGCATCAGACCTACAAACATCTACCCATAAGAAGTCTGCACTAATAGATTATAAACATCGGTACTGATAAGACAATACAAAGTTTACACCAATGTTTAGTTTTCTTTACGACGCTGGTGTTACCAGAACCTCTTATCCTGGAAGCGTCATGGTACATTACCTATACCTGTAATACACCAAACACATTCATGAGTAAGCTTCGTAAATCATGTAATTTAAAAATATAATGTGAATCTTTCTTTACGACTTTTTTTTGCATTCGCTAGTGTCGTAGTCCTTAGTCCATTTAAATAAAGATTGATATAAAAACACACACAAAAAAAAAAAAACACTCATCAAGCTGATAATTTATCTCCTGGCACCATTCCGTTATCTCTAAAAGATCATGTTCTCTCTTTAAGCGATAGTCCCTAAATCCTCACCTGTCAACAACATATTGCGTCGTGACGTGTGGGCCGGCTGACAACGCCGCTTTTTACCGCTGCCAGGTTGGCTCCTAAATAACCAAATTTGGCTACTTACCACGTTCCTTGGCTACTTAACTATATTTTGGCTGATTTCTTGAAGCTGAAATTTTTTATCTCATTGCTATGCAATTTTGTAAAGTTGTCTCCCAATGGATGAAGAAACTATTATTCCCATAAACCTTTTAAAAAATATATAATCAAAGCAAAACAAAAATATCAGCCATATCTTTTTAAAAAGACGCCACTCTTGTTCCTATTAGATAATATCATATTTTTATGCCTTTTTTTTTCTTGCTATGTGCCGCCTCTCCACATTTTACATTTCTATATGGATAATATTAAATTGACTGCTTTTTGGTTACTTTTGGGAGCTTTAATGACGATTGTCTGGCTACTTTTCGTTTGGCTGCTTCATAAAATCTGACCTGGCAACATTGTCAACAACTTAGAAGATTTGTATCTGCTTTAAGACAATCCCTCCATTTCCTGTGACAAAGAGCACTTTAAAAATGGGACTGGGTGACGAGGGTTGTTAGCAGATTGTATGGGAACAGCGCAGGCAAAGGCCACGTTAATGGATAAAGAAAGTGATTCAGGAAGTGGAATAGGAGGCGGAAAAATTGCAGGGCTTAAGAAAATAAAGAAGTAAGAAGATACGATGCATAAGGCAGAGATGAACCACAGAAAGTTATGATACAAATAACGACACGAAACGAGCTACAATAAAATGTCAGAAGATCAAGATTTTCCTTTTTATTTTTTTATTAATCATTTTCACCTTCTGGTAAATCACACGAAACGATATGAAGAGCAGCGAAATCTACAGAAAGCAATTATAACAGCACATACTTGGGAGTGCAAGACCTAACCATAATAATAAACACTATTACATCGATTTAAAAACAGCAGCCTGCATTGCGCCTCTGTTGGTTATTCAAGAATGGCTTAAGCAGTTTTAACACTAAGACTTCTGAACAAAAAAGTGCAGGGCAACAAAAAACAAAAGCAAAACCAACACGTTTCTAGTTTCTGTGGCAAAGCAAAATAGTCAGCCAGTATCTTGGCCAACTGTATTTTAAATTTATTGCATGTGAACATCCACCATGATCTCATAAACAAAGTTATACTATTTGGTGCCCACATCTAAAAATGGCCTGACTTAGACATAGGCATGCACAGTCCCTGCCTTAAACTCGGTGAGACTCTATGCTATAAAGATTCCATTGTTAAAACGTTACACCCGGAGATATCAAGAAGATGACTATCAAACAGGATCTTGCGTCGGGGCGCACGAGCGTACACACACACACACACACACACACACACACACACACACACACACACACACACATATAATGCCTTTTTAATTATAGCAAGCTATTTAAGGTGAAGAAATAATATCATGTACATTTCTGTCGAATCTGAGGCCTTGGCGGATTTTGAGACCCAAAGCCGTAGCCTATATCTGGCACACATTTTATAACGACCACATACTGTTGTTTTGTGTTTTTTTTTCCTCACACGCACAATGCATAACCGTAAGAAAGAACAACATATAGATCAAGTATTATACAAATTTCAACCCTTAACAGATTTGCCTGCGTGACAATGCATTACGCTACATGTAATGTATAATACAACCATGTTTATCTTGTGAATGTTAAGTAATACATGTACTGTACTTCCAACGACAAAGAGACGTGTCAAGACAACAGAGAAGAGGTTGACGGGTATGAATAACAGCTTGGGGAGGAGGATTGTCTGAATATGAGTAGAAAGCCTACTGAGATGTCAAGTAATTTGTGTGTGTGTGTGTGTGTGTGTGTGTGTGTGTGTGTGTGTGTGTGTGTGTGTGTGTGTGTGTGTGTGTGTGTGTGTGTGTGTGTGTGTGAGGGGAGGGGGCAGAAGAGAAGATGAGGGTGGGGGAAGCGGAAGGGGCTTTATCTGAATATAAGATGAGTGAATGTCTATAGAAAAACGTTAAGTTCGTAAATACGTAATATGCTTCTTTAAATATGTGCGGTAATGTGTATTTTGCAGAGGACGCCCTCTGAATGGATTGTCAGTATGCTATGTACTTTTCGTTTTTGAAGACGAATGAGGTCGTATAAGAAACCCAGTAATGGATTACATGATAAGACCTTATAAATTAAACGTCAACATTGCCAGGCAGGGGATTGAGGTGCCCTGCAATTCCCTTCCTTGTCCAGTGGTTTTATTGAGCACGTAGGTATATTTGCACGAGTGGCGAAGATGAAAATAAGATTGCAATCAGAAGCAAGCAGTTGTAAGTCACCCTTGACATGAGTAAACTTAAGCTTCTATGGACAGACACTTCACGATTTGTTGGAGGAGGGAAAATCGATACACCAGTGACGTTTTGAGCTTTCTGGCACCTATTAACAGGTCAAATCAATGACTGTGTACAGTGTACAATCCTATTATTTCGCTGATATATAAAATCTCCCTTTTTGGGGGCCCTGCCATCCACTGCTGGGATGTAGAAATATGTAAAAAGACCTGTGATCTAAATAAAAATACATCCAATCTTAAAGTTTCAGGCACAATTTGAGCCTTAAAGATATAAAAATAAAGTGTGTAAACCCTACGTATTAGCATGCGGTCAAAACCAGCCTACTGAAAAATTGGGGACCAAGTCAGAAGGCGAGGTGATTATTTGTGAGATTGCGAAAACAAAATGGCGTTGACCCCTCTTTTTCTTCGCCTTAAATATCGGGCTTTGGAAGCATTTTAACCTCCCGGGGAGAAAAATTACGAAATCACAATAGAATTTGTAGAATAATACATGTCAGGTATGGAGATGCCGATACCACCTGGCATAAAAATATGCAATTTTAAATAGTCCCTACAAAAAATCAGAAAACTGGCCATGGGGAGGGGTGTAAGGGTTGGATTTGAATTTCAAAGGCTTAGATAGGTGCAAATATATTTGTAGACTCAGAATAGATGAGGTTTAGCCATTCAAGTATAAACTTTGTGGTTGTTGCCAGGTGGGTAAGATTACCCTGTTTACTGAGTGAAAAGACCTAAAATAATATTAGGTAGCCTGCTTCACTGCCTCAGTTCTTAAAATCTAATTGGCGTAGGGACATTTTTCTTTGTATCAAAATTTTGGAAGAAAAGCTAAACAACATGTGTGAAACGTATTTTGGCTTGGGACCCCTGGATAAATTAATGAGAGGTGTAAAACTTAATATAACCAACAGCGAAAAAACACTGGCATCTTCATACCATTATTTATAGGACCAAAAGAAGAAAAATGAATAGGTGCCAATAAACTTGAAGATTGTAACAAGCTATTCAGTGGTGTGTATACTGTAACGATCCACTATCGAGATCTCATTTATCATCATACATACACGGTCATCCGGGTCTCTCAAGCCACAACTCCAGCGATCATTACTTCCGCTTTCCACTTTTCTATTGTCAGAGGAAAAACAATAAACTGACATGGTCTGTTACAATGGCTTTTGTTGACTGATTCATCTTTTTACACTGTGGAAGCGAAACATCATTTGGACATGGTCATACTACTACTTTGCTTAAACCCAAAGTGAAGCTTCGTTAGAGCTGACTAATTAAAATGGTCTGTTACAGAAGTAATGTAAGATGCAGTCAAAGAAATACTCTGTTGTAAACCTACAAAGTTCACACCTTGTTTGCATTCTTCGGTGCGATGGTTTCGATTTAATATCACTTACGCCATTTTGACTTGGTCTGTGATGATATGAAGTACAGTCTAGGCCAGCAGTCTAAGCACTGGTCATGTTGAAAAAGAAAGACAAGGATACAGAAAAATGGAAAACCTGTGTCAGAATGGCCTTAGGAGTCTCCAGTTTGTTCCACTTCCTTTAGCCATCTATGCACTGTTGGTTTATGATGGTGCATGCCTATTCTTGCAACAGATACGAGCGTAATATTACAAAAACTCTGGAATAAAAATGTAAATCACGTTGTTGACAGTTTGAATCCGAGGCACTGGTATGGTCTTGTCCCAACCATTATTCTCGATTTTCAATATACAGCAATGACTACTAACAGCCATTCATAGAGTCCGTTTGAGCTGTCACGATAAAGAAGCTTTTATTAAATCGGTGTAACGAGTTGGATAGGCTCAGGAATTTAAACCAACATGACCAATACAAATAATCCATCTACCGAGATGTGTAGTATCGAACAATGGGATCGTGAAAGGGGAATGACTGTGTCTTTATAGTGAAGACTTCCCAACGTACATGTGAAGGGTTTCATGGCAAAACGCGTTATCCACCAATATGAGTTTTTAGCTTATTCTACATACTTCATGTAGCAGTACGAGTATTTAGTATACATGTATATTTCAATTCCATAGAAGGACATTTGATCTATATTATTTAAGACTTAAATTTCGCCTTTCACATAAAAATATGCTTTGAATCTGGTCTGTTTTGCCACACCCCCCGAATGGTGTATAATGCGTTTTGCCATGAAGCCCCTCATATATGCTGCCGCTTTTCTCTTGTCCTTTCGGGTAAGTCTTAGCTCTGATGTTCGAATGCCATTTTTCAAGAGTTAAGGACAAGCCCTGTCAATCTTCTGCTATGAATCCGACAAGGCACATTGTGCTGTAGGCTTCTCTTGAAAATGAAACTTGCAGCATATACAAACAAGAGTTCAGAGTAAACAACAGAGTTGTTTTTCCATCGTAGACACTGCCATAGAACTTTGACCGCTGATAATGACGGTGCCAGTGCAGTATTACATTATATGATAATGTCGAGGTTGCAAACAACAAGGCTGTTTATGGCATTCTATCACTTTCTTTCCTCGTCAAACACATCCTGCAACACCAAACAACTTCCTCTTAATGATAAACTGTAAGGGAGATAGCCAAAATATTTACATTCCGTCGTAATGAATGCAGTAGAACCTGTAATAAGTATGCCCTTGGCGCATAGAGAACTTATACTTACTACTGACTAATATTTTATCAAGGTCTACCTAAATAAATGAAATGATGAAATAATATTGAATACATGCATGTAAACTTTAAACAATAACAAGGTAGGTTTATAACATGAGCACTTAACATCGAGGCTGCCCTGCGTTCTTTATCCCACGTGTGCGTCATTTTTTTGTCTGTCATAAATTATTCTTTTGACACATGGTTTATGACTCATGGAAGTTGGCTTATAAGTGATAAAAAATAAAAAAATAAACAAAATAAGCTCACAACATCTGAGCGGATTCTGTTCGCCGTTTCGCTTTGTACTTTCTATTGATTTATGCTGTGAAGCACACTGCCTATTGTGTTATACATGATAGTGGCAAACTGGTAACAAAGGATGGTAAGAACGTAAATCAAATAGACTCAAGCCTGCGATCACTGTCGTTTTGAGGACGCACCAGAAGCTCAATTTTACAGGCGGCGTAACCCCAAAAAAAAAAATTCATTCCAC
Source organism: Ellobium chinense (assembly GCA_033807755.1). Lineage (NCBI taxonomy): Eukaryota > Metazoa > Mollusca > Gastropoda > Ellobiida > Ellobiidae > Ellobium > Ellobium chinense. The sequence goes on along the minus strand of JAWQUT010000047.1, from coordinate 2,306,760 downwards.
CTTTATTTATCAAATAATCAAATAATCAACAGCTCATACTGTTCCACTCTGGAGTCTCAGAGTAAGGAACTAATTCTAACCGAGAATGTTACTGCAGCTCTTAACAGCCTCAAGATAGTGCCCCGAATTTTATCATGATGCAGCCAAATTCTTAAGCACGCTTAATGCAGGCTGACGCAAAATAACAATACTAACCCGGCAACTTTAAACAGCTGAAATAATAATATATCATACATTAACATGGAGACCACGGATAAGAGGACTTGACCAGATGATAAACCCGATAATATACGTCCACGTGCAATCTAAAAGGAGTGGGAATAAATACCCAGGGAAAAAAAAAGCAGTGCATGTGGTCGGTTATCAGGAAAACTGTAAAACCAATCTAGATTTTTTATACTGAAGAAGATCCACGTATAGGATCGAACATTTTATTAAACTTTCTTGTTACATTTTGGATTGTTTCGTTATTACACCGTTGGCAAGGGCATGCTTCTTAAACAAAACCAATCTAGGAGATAGACAGGTGGAGAACATTAGCCCCATACAAGGGTATCGAAATATGAATTTAACCTTCTGGCGTATTTGCTCCTTTTTCTGTAAAACAGCAATGTGCCTTTGCAGGCTTACTAACTGATATTCCTCCTGATACTATTGATAGTCTCTTGCCTTGTGAAGCTCAATGTGTCCGGTTCTGTACAAAGCTTGATATCTTTTATAGTGTTAGCAAAGGCGTTTGCTCATTGTTACGGGTATGCCCAATTGCCTGCGACAACTGATCCCAGAAGTTCTGTATCATCTCCTCGTTCGCCAGGTCCGCGGGAGGGAACTCCGTGTAGTCACTGCGTTTCATCACCCTCAGTAGATCTAGGTCTTTGTTCATGTCTTCACTGGGCACGGGCTTGTAAATAAACAGATGAAGAATGGACCGTTTTTCGGAGAGCTCTTCTTCAACGGCCATCTTGATGCCATACTCGGTGTATCGACCCTCGTAGAAGTCTGGTGTCACAACAGGGACGACCTTTGTACTGCTTTTAACTGCGCTGACTATGTTTGATATAGTGAGAGTACCTGGAAAGAAATCACGATCCTCCACACAAAGTTTGTGACCTCTTTTGATCTCCAGCTCATGTATGCACGTGTTAAGAACGAACTGGGTGCAGTCTTCTGTGTACAAGAAATACGCATCGAATTTGCGCCCAGCATCACTGACTGTAAGAGGTTTGAAGCCAAACAGTTTTGCCATAGCAATGCTCCAAAGATATCTCAGCTTCCATCGACAACGGTACATCATGGCGAATCCTACAGTTACAGCGAGGACAGTGATAGAGGCAACGCAAATAACTACGACCATCGCCCTGGCAACACAGTACCGTTGAAGATACTCCAATTTTGCGGTGACATTCCGCAAATCCTCTGCGTCACCGTCAACCGTGCGACACATTAGAAGGTCCTCGTTCAGGATAACGGCTTTTGTTGTGGCCATCCAGTGCAGTACTTCTATTCCTGCACATGTGCACGGTAGAGGATTATATGATAGGTCTAATTCAAGGCGATGACGGGAAGCCATCTCGCTAAGGTCATCTCGGGTGTGTCTGGTAATCCATGTGATAGAATTTCTGCTCAGATCAAGATATCGTAACTTCTTCATGTGTGACATGGTTGTATTTAGCACTTGTAGCTGATTGTTGGATAAAATCAGAGTCCTGAGACTGACCAAACCCTTAAAGAACTTTCTCGGAAGTCTAAAGATTAAATTTGTGGAAACATCTAGGTACTTCAGCTGATCTAATTCCTCAAATACTGAACCATTAACATCGGTGGCAAAATCAGGCCCAAGAAAATTGTTGTTCACGGTCAGGTACACCAATGAATTGTTCCCTTCGAAAAAGTTCTTGTTAATGCCTTTGCATAAGTTATCATTCAAATTTGCCCTCTGTATTCCGCGAGGCATGTTGCCATATCCCCAGTATCGCAGATAGCTACCCGAGAAGTCAATATCAGTCAGTGAGTTGTTCTTTGGCAAGTCTTGGCTAAGAATCAACATCCCAAGGGAACTATATTCGGAGGCTTTCAAGATCTTTAATTTCGGTGGAATATGCACACCGAGAGGAGCTACTCGTGAATTTGAATCCGTCTCTTGCAGAGAGGTTTGGTCCTTGTCAATACGACCTTTTCTAGTCACATAAGCCGGGTCACTGTTGCATGTGATGTCTCCACTGCCGTCTGATTCGTCTTGTGTCCATACACGAGACAGCTGCGTTGTCCCGACAAAGGATGTATCCTCTTCATAAACACTCGCAAGAGAACTCTCTAACAGATCTCCGTTTGATGCCACACATCCAGCCTCCTTTGTAACTGGAAATGAGTCAAGAATATCCATGTTTTGCTGAGACATGTCTAACTCTATAAGCCCATGCAGGAAATCCGTCCTGTCCAAGAGATTTCCTTTCAAAGTAAACTTGTTTTTCCTCAAAATCAATCTCTTCAAAGACGGTTGCAATTCATGTAGGAAATCATCGCCGAGTAGAACCAGCAAATTGTTAGAAAGATCCAGCTCTTCTAGTTCGAGGTATTTCAAAAATTCTGCCTGTCTTCCGCCCAGTGAACGGCATGAGGCACCGGCATGATATAGATGGATGAGACTCAGTTTTTTCAAAGATGAATTCCGTAAACCTTCAAGTTCCTTAAGTGCAGTATCAAGATCGTAGCTTGTCATGAAAGAAATGGACAGGCTGGTCAGATTTCTAATGTGGGAGAACGCAGTTGGGTTTATGTGCATTGATCTGCAATTTCTAATGCTGAAGGATACTAAATGAGGCGTGTTCTGGAAGAATGTCGCAGTAATGGTTTTCAGATAACAGTTTCCTCCCTCTGTGCCCATTTCAAGATGCTGAAGATACTTCAGCGATTTGACTTCAGCCCCAAATTCAGGACCACCACCTAAACCGTCCACACGCAGACGCTGTAAGTTTGTGAGCTTTCCCAATACCTTGTCTGGATATTTGGCATCTCCACTGGAACTGCCTTGTATGTAAAGATCTCTAAGTTGTTTTAAACTGGTAAAAAGCGAAGGATATAGTTTTCGTTCTAAATAGGTTAGGTGTTTGTTCCTGCTTAAGTCCAAAGTCCTCAGACTTACCAGATGGTCGAATGCGCCCACCTCAATGAAACTGATTGAATTTATTGCAAGGTCTAATATCCGAAGATTCCTCAGCCCTACAAAGGTCGAGCTGGTTAGATTGTGTAGTTTGTTATTTCGGAGTGTTAGGTTAAGTAGATTGGACATAACAGCAAAGCTATTGTCATCAATGCTGTAAATATTACAAAAGCTGAGGTCCAACACTGTTAAATAAGATACCTGGCCACTCATGGAGCCATTCATAACTCTATGCATATTTGGGTTTGATGACAATGTCAGCTTAAATAAAGAGGGCCAGTCCAACACACTACTCGTATTGAAGAACGACAACTTGTTTTGCGCCATGTTTAGTGACCATGGTTTCAGTGGAAGTGATGGAATACTTTTCAGTTTTCTCTTCTGACAGTTCGCTTCGATCCTGCCCTTCCGCGTTTTAGAACACATGCAAGGCGGACAAAAAAACTTATCTCCGTGAGGTTCATGATCGCTCATGATCTCGTCATGTTGCATATAATTTTGACCACCACCAGAAGATTTCTCGAAGAATAGGCCGCTTCCCGTGTAGCCCAACAGTGCGTCAGGCGAAACTTTATTCTCAACCTCGCTCACACTTGTCCTAGATGTCTGAGCCAGCTGAGTCACTCCCAGCTGTGGCACTGGTGCGAAGTTGCGATCTTTGCTGGATGACTCCATCAGTGATTGGTCGTTTGGCGCTTGTCCGTCGTGGTTCGCTGACCTGGGTGATTTTCCATTAGGCTGAGGTCTTCCATTGTGTTTTCGATCTAGATTTTTTGCGAGAATGAAAACTGACGCTGAAAACAGCAGAAACAGCGTCAGATGGCAGATTATCCCCATTCTGTAGAGTAAAGAAACAAAAACTGATCGCGTCGAAATGTGAGGTGCTATTTAAATGATGATATGGTTCTGGTGATGCAGTGAAAATGATCACGTGATGGTGATGAAGGGATGGGGTGTTGATGGTGACTTTTAGCATTTGCTATAGATGGAGAAGAATAAAAAATGTAATTGGAAAGACAAGGCCATTTTGGAGGGCGCTAAAATATAGGCATGCAAAGGGAAGGTCCAAGATGATTTGCGCAGAGAACTTTACTAGATGCACGCCGTGATTTCTAACAATAATCCATTTACTGAACGAGAAACAAACGGAGAAGAACTGAGAAACTGGGATACGAAAGGAAAGTTTATCACTTAATATGCCCATTGTCTACGGGCCTTTCTAAAAATAAGGATCTGAGCCAAACGCACAAATAAAATTAAATTAAATGTGTTTAACTACGTGCATGTTAGGGAAACTCCCGAAACATCAATGACGTTCCTCGTAGTTGTTGCGTACCGTCAGCGCCCGTCAGCATTGTGCCAGCGGTCCCTCATACGAAACTCAACACAGCATGACATTACTACTGGCAATAAGAAGAAAACGTGATGGAGGGAGAGCAAACCCGTAATCGCTTTACCTGCAGCCTTCACGAGAGTTGCAGGGGTGGAGGAAAAATAGAATCATGGGCGAGTGAACTCCAAAAGGATGGATTCTTTTCGTCAATACAGAAGGAAATAAAATATGTCATAGAAATATTGGGGTTTCTGGGGTAGGATTATAAGGACAAGAATACGGTATGAATGGGACCCGATAAGCAATGACGGCACACGCCGGGACGAGAGATTCAAATATATTCTTATAACTCATTCTAATTAATGCCCTCGACCCTCAGAACACGAAAGCAAGGAAGGTTTTCTGTAGCACCGAATCTGAACTTCGGAGAATGGAAAATGAACAAAAGAGAAAAACCCTAAGTTTTGTATTACATTTCTGGTTCCAAAATTAACCTACAGAGTAAATACAGAGTCCATTATCATGTTTATGACCTTTGGCTTGTTATAGTTACCTCCCTTCTCGTTTTTCAGAATTGTCTTAAGGTTCCTGTTCCATAAGCGTGAATTTGGTTTGGAAGTAGACCTAGGAGGTCGACGGAGGGATTAGGGAGGGGAGTGAGAGATCGAGCGTTGACCGGGCAACGTCGAGGCAGAATAGCCCACGGTGCTCGATTTCGCCGTAATTTAATCCTTTCCCTATTATACTACCCCTTTTTCTTTGCTAAAACACCGACAAACGCTCATTCACTTACGGTGATACTGAGTTCATCTGTGTGGCTATGATGTTTCTGAGTCGTACTCAGAAACTGATGATTGTCAGAGTCTAGGGGCTCTCATGGACCGAGCGGTTGAGTGGCATTGGAAAAAAACATTTTACTTCCCTATCCCCGCTCGACTCAAGTGTAAATGAGTACTTAACTTTAGTGCTTGGGGA
>JAWQUT010000047.1:2247603-2267486 GCA_033807755.1 Ellobium chinense | reverse complement strand
AGTATCTACCATTTTCATGTTTTGCTACAAATGACAAAAAACTGTTTCTTTTAATAACTCTTGATAGAATAGTCGCATCGTTACCATTAGGTCAAAAAGTATATTTACAATTTTTACTACGGACGCCTTTAATAATGAGGTATCGGTGCCAAACTAAGATTATCAGACGCAAAATTTTCCAACGATTTTAACGATATAAAAATGTCCATTTGACCCAGATACGTAGATACTAGGTTCTTCGTTTTAACGGCAGTGTTGTACCCGCAAAAAACGATGTCCATCATTTTTTATACCTAGTATAACAGGTGAACCATATCTGTTCGGTTGCTGTCGCTTGCAGTTTTATAATCAGAACATTATGCCGTGGTTTACCGAAGCCAAACTGTTCGGTTGCTGTCGCATGCAGCTTCATAATCAGGACGTTATGTCATGGTTTACCAAAGCAACACGAATAACACAGTCATGTTTGCTGTGACACATTATCTCTTAAATTTTAAACAATCAAGCAAACTGCTTTGCGCTGCTGGTGTCAGAACAATCAGGGTTTAATACGTTGCCGAAACATGAATAAATGATGTGATAAAGTGATATCATAATATTGTGCGAGCATGTAAAACAATAATATTAAGAATTCTACATGATGAAATTAGTAGTGGAAGGTGATTCTAGTGTGGAACATTGTTGTAATTGTAACGCGCACAGACGTGGATAATAGATAATAAATATGTCACTTCCCAAATTCATTTTCACGACTCAGCAAAGCAGCGAAAGTTTTTTTGGTGGTTTTTTTTTTCTATTTTGCTTTTTTTTTTTTTTTTTANTTTTTTTTTTTTTTTGGAAAGGACGTGGAGGCGGGGGATGTTTCTAGGAACCAGTTTGATTCTGGCCTCCGGCATCTATACATTCTTAGCGTGAGGTTTCTTGGGTCCATCCTCCCCCTGGCTGCGTGGCCATTGTTACGGATGATGATCGTCGCACATGTTGTATAATACTGAGAGGTCAGATGGAACTGGGCTGCAAAATTCTACCGCCGCTCTGAGAGCTCAGCAAGGAGATGCATATAGTATTGCCGCACTCAAGGTATGAGAGTGGGCGGCAAAATAAATCCTATCACCAGGCTTGTTCCATTAAACAACAGACTACTGTCGAAGTGTTTCTCAATTGTTTTATGCACGATCACTGTATCAATAATTAATAAGATGAGGATGGATTTTGGTTGGCTGATCATATCTAGAAGAACATGGAACAGTTGTCCGGCTAGGAGACTATCTAACAACTCAAAAAATTATATTCCTTTAAGCTGTAAACCATCAGGGAAGTCTGCGCAGAGAATAATAAGCTTCTGTTGATAACTCATCATTATGAACAGAGTACAGCAGCTCCACGACTGACTGTCAGATACACACAGTCTCTTCTGAAGAACATCTGTGAGGTCTTCTGCAATGTGAAGAATAACTGTGGGGCCTTCTGCAATGTGAAGAATAACTGTGAGGTCTTCTGCAATGTAAAGAATAATTGTGAGGTCTTCTGTAATCTGAAGAATAACTGAGAGGTCTTCTGCAATGTGAAAATTAACTGAAAGGTTTCTGCAATGTGAAGAATAACTGTGAAGTCTTCTGCAAACATTTCAATGCCGGTAGGCGTCTTGTTTCACACAAAAAATCCTCTAGACCTGCCAGAGAAAGAAATGAAATTGGGGCAGAGTGGCCGAATGATTGCAAAGTTGGACTCAAGCTCTAAAGGCCCTGAGTTCGATTCCTGATCATGATCGTGTTGTGAGTGTCTTGGAAAAGCATTTCATTCACATTTTCTCCAGTCCACCCATCTGTAAAATGGGTACCTGGTTAGAGGCAGTGAAAAATATTGTTAGAATGCTAGTGATCATTGCTTGTAAATGGCAGCGGCACTGTATACTCCCCTGGGAGTTAAGAAAGTCCTTGAATGACCCGGCCTGCCGGGATAATATAGTGTGAAGTCGGGTGAGTGGGCATCAGCCAGGATACGAGACTTGTAAAACCACATTCTTATTCTTATTTTTGTTATATTATTATCATTATTAATATTATTAGTACTTCATAACTACTACAATCATTATTACATCTATTCTTCAAATGACTTGTCACCTACACTTGAAATAGCGCCGACCGAAAAACAAACTGGAAACAAAGAGGTGATACGCAAAAGCAGATCAGCTGGACATTTTGCACCTTCATCAGAGAGTTGAGTCAGAAACATAGCCATGCTTATTATATGACCAGTGGCGATTGATCGCTTTGTGATTAGGACAGTAGGTCTGACAACCAATGTTCAGACCACCCGCGAAATAAAGAATGATGACCAAGCACATTTTACGGTGGGACAGTTTGAGTGATTGTGGATATGCAATTTCATCCGCAATTGAAATTGTGGTGATTTGTCTATGATGTTTGGACATCTGCAAAGTGATCTCCACTGCATAACGCTGAAATTATGGTGATTTTTCTGTTATGTTTCGGCATCTGCAAAGTGATCTCCACTGCATAACGCTGAAATTATGGTGATTTTTTGTTATGTTTCGGCATCTGCAAAGTGATCTCCACAGCATAACGCTGAAATTATGGCGATTTTTCTGTTATGTTTTGGCATCTGCAAAGTGATCTCCACCGCATAACGCTGAAATTATGGTGATTTGTCTATGATGTTTGGACACCCGCACTGATGCCAATAACTCAAAAATTGAAAATTTGACGATTCAGCACTTCACAGTGGTGACGACGATTTCTTTGTTTGAGAAAGGGTGGCATTTGGAAGCCTCCGTCAGTCTGATTGACCATGGGTTTTATATCCTAGCTGTTCTGGTTGTCTGTTCGGCTGGAACAGCGTCGCTTGTGACTGTAGCGACCAATGCAGGAGTAGCAGGCTCTGTTGCAGTGACCATATCTGTGTGTGGTCTCTAAATCTGTTGGTATTGTTGTGTAGTCCTCCTCTGCCCTGAAGTGTTGTATCAGGATGCCTCTTCATTTTGCATGGTCAGCTATTGGACCCTCTCAGGCCTTGATGTCGATGTCCAGAACCTTCATGTCTCTCTTCACGATATTCTTGTATCACAGCTGGGAACAGCAAGTGGATTTCCTTCCAGATGCCAGTTCTCCAAAGAGGATGGCGTCACAGAATAGAAATTCTAGAGAGTGTAATAATCCTCCACTTTAGTGCAATACCCCTGCGGCATTGTGAATTGTGCTCAAAAACTGAATGCTTTGCAATGAACAATAGGATTCAGTTTATTGAGTTAGAACTTCTCTTGCAACAGTTTAAAAAAAAAAATTAAAGAGTTTTGACATTTGTCATTGATAATGCTTGGTGCAAAAATTCGATATTGGTCCATGTCAGGAAAGAACATTAGCTTTTTTTATTTTGGTGACATTTTTGACGTGCCTGATCAAGTTAGTGCGTGCAACGATGTGGTATGTGCTTCTAATGCTGAATCATATAAAGAAACATTTTGCAATTTTCGATCATATCACAAAACTACTGACGTTAGAGATTGAAGGTTTTGAAATAACGTGTGCGACGTAACTAGCAGTCCTGAAGCATGAAAATCGGAATTTTGAAGAGTATGGCGTTTGTTGGGGAATTGCATTAAGGCGACGAATTGCCATTTCCCAGAGGCTGCAGTTCGCCACGTTCATTGTTAAAGAAAGCGAACAGTGGCATTCTATGGTACGCATGTAAATTATCATGGCCGCCATTTCTAGACTGTGAAAAATGTGGTAAACCACTCAAAGTACTGTTTGCTCAAACCGGAAGTGAGCTTTCTTGGAGTTGACTAATTGAGAACGGTCTATAGACAAGGAGACCGAGAGGACGTGTTTGTGTGACGTCACATCTCGTGAATGCTGTAGAATTTTCTGTTCTCTTGATGACTGGTCTGCCCATCCCTTCCTTAACCGTCCTCATTAGCCTAAATCAACATCACTGGAGACTGGAAGGAAGAAAGAAATAGTATCAAGGACAATCGAAGGCAAAAATTATTGTAAATTATTAAATACTGAAAGAAAAAAAGATAAGAGGAAGGCGAGACAGAAAAAGAAAAAGATGCCCTCGGCAGCTGGGCAGCTCTCTCATCTCTACAGACAGTTTAAAATGCCAAAATGCAGTTACAAATAATCTTGTTGAAACGATCCTTTTGTAACATGTCTTCCTTTGTTTGAAGTGTTACATTGATTACCGCTTATCACACAGGCCTCATGGCCAAGGTAATAATGATACGTTGAACTGATGATACCAGGGACAGGATGTGACAAATGGGATGGAACGGGACAGTCAGGAGGGGGTAGCCGGATGCAGGGGTGTAACCTAGTTGAAGTGGTAATGTGGCTCAGGGTTTGTGAGATCGTGGATCGGGATACCTAGTCGGTATTGCTTCCAAATGTTCTAATATTTATATAGAAGCAAATGTGTGTCCTTAACAACTCTTGTAACACTCACATTACTACGCTGGAAGACACGGTCAAATAAATTCTCATGCCAGAGCCGACCATGTGAGGAAGTGGTCGAATTTTGCAGTCCGGTGTCAGCTGATGGCCGGCAGATAACACACGGAACGGTAATTATTCGGAACAATGGGTCACACAGGAAGCGGTTGGCTGTATCCGACGTGCCTTGCGCCATGAGAATGAAGTATTCCATTATGCCATCTATCATCACTAGGCTCATTTCTAACCATAGTCATTTCTTTGGTTACAACATGGGAGAGAGACAAGAGTTTGCAGTGTGGATAAAGAACGCTTAATGGTCAGCTGAGGTGACCAGCTAAGCAAGTCTTTCACTGAGGTCAAAGTGCATGCTTCCTTCACTGTATATTTTTCAGCCCATTGACCAAATTAGTATAGGTATTTGAGAATAGGATGACATTCTTTTTCTCACAGGCAAAACTCAGAAATTAGGCAGTTTGCAAATTCGGCCATCTTTGGGCTTGCTTCAACCCATTACATCCATCAAATGTCACAGACAATTCAAGTCACAAGACATTGGTTTAAAATCAGCACCAAAGCATTATTTTCTTGTATTGTGTAACGCTGTATTTTTATTCTCTTCTCTCCTGAAAAATTCACTTTAATGAGATAGGCGAATTGCCTAGGACTGTATGACATTTAAGAGTTTGGAAATATGATCTTCTCTGAGAGGGTATAAAGCAGAAAACATGGTATGCAAATCACCACTACAGTACATTGAAATTGTTGCGCAAAACTTCAATATCAAATGCTGAAAGGTGCATTTTTCCGATTAAGGGTGGTGACCCTAGAGCAAGAACACCAATCGACCTATGCCAGATATCACCTATGTCTCTTAGATATCGCTATGCATGTTCCAACATCGGTGTTGTTGTTTGTTTGTTTGTTTTGTTTTGTTTTTTTTGGGGGGGGGGGAAGGGGGGTGGATTTTCTGCCTAGACACTGAAGTACGAGAAACTAAGAATACACTTTGATGTTAAAAAAGTAACATCATGACAAGAGAAAAATCCAGAAACGCCCATTTATGAGCATACATAGAGGTATGAAAGAGATATAGGTGAACTCTGGTGTCAGACAGCTGATCTATCGCCAATGACAGCTTCTCTAAGACTATCACCATTAATATAGAATTTTTTAAAAAAAGAGAAGACTTCTGCATTTTGGTGTGCAATTTCATGGTATTTATGCCGGTGACTTGCGCACCCTGTTTCCTGCATTACAACTTCTAGGATGAGACCACACCTTACTAGGATCTGAACCATTCAGGCTGTCATATTTTGAATTAAAACTCTGTCATCAAGCAGACTTAACATCGTTTGATCTGACTTGAAAACACTCTTCTTTGTTTTCTTTTCACAGAGCTAGACAACGAGATTACGACAATAAAAAGAAACAAAGTTATCAAGAACTTTGCAGAGTTGCCGTAGATTGATCGATACTGAGCGCCAGATTTAGATCTAGACTCGGTGATGCCTTGAACTATATAAATCTTGGAGCTCCCTTGTTGAAAAGCTACACCAGAAGATTTTACTGAACAGAACTTAGGAACACCATAAAAATATGAAAGCATATTTGTGCCCTTAATTCTTTATTAGTCTTTTACATATAATAATTTAGAATTAAATATTAAAAATAATTTCAAAGGACAGTGTTTACTGAATACATATGTCTCATTTTTAAAAGAAAAAAAAACATGAAGTTTTGTTGAGGCCCCTGCAGATTGCTGTAGCTAAATTAAATTCGTTGCCGATTTTATAATGCCAATACTCAGGATCCCAGCAACCCAGTGCTGCAGCAGCTAAGTGTTCAGCTTGATGAGCCACTTGGCAAATTGACAAGACGTGCAGAGCGACTTGTCAAAGTACAACAAGACGTGCGGAGCGACTTGTCAAAGTACAAGACGTGCAGAGAGACTTGTCAAATTACAACTAGACGTATAGAGAGGCTTGGCAAATTAATAAGACATGTGAGCGACTTGGCAATTATCAAGATACGCTGAGGGACTTGTCAAACGTCAACTGTACTTTCAGAGGGACTTGGCACATTACAAAAAGACTTGTAAGAGGAACTTGTCAAATTCCAAGAAGACCTATAGAGGGACTTGACAAATTACAACAAGACGTACAGAAGGGCTTGGCAAATTTCAGCAATATTTTCAGAGAGACTTGGCAAATTACAAAAAGACTTGTAGAGGAACTTTTCAATTTCAACAAGTCTTGCAGAGGGACTTGGCAAATTACAACAAGACGTACGTATTGTTTTACAGAAATGGGCAGGATTTTTGCTACTGAAATATTTCGAGGGAAAGGAGACAAAGGATAATAGGCCTATCTCTGTTTACTACACCAAGAGATTGTGATCTGCTTTCAATCCGCGTAGCTATTAACCAACTGCTACAAACTGAGCTATAATGACAAGACATTATTTATTTAGACGTGTTATTTACAAGCAAACTCAGGGTGAGATATCTCTGGAATTTTTTTTTTTTTAAATGGCATTTAGATTTACTGAACTTCAAGACTCCAAACGTCGGTTGTTCTACCCTGACGTATTTGAGAACAGTTGTTCTTGAAACCATCTGTTGTCTACATCGATATTTTCCAGATATCACTGATAACAACGCACTTGTGGAGATACCGGCATTCAGATAAGCTGTGGCATTCACTGGTTTGCCAGTAGAGATCGGAGAATGTGACTAATATGCAAGGAGAGAGAGGGAGTTTCGTAAGAGCTACAAACTTTTCTTCATAGCGTTAGAGGCATACATATACATATGTAATTGAAGACCACATTTGCTAGAACAGTCAATAATTGCGTCAGAGGACATCTACTTGCTGTCTATGTCACTGAACAGGAGATGTAAGAATGTTTACCATGGCTGCAGATAACTTAACAGCAGCTGATCGTCAGAACATCGTCCAGCAGATCAATGACGAAGACTTTAGAAAATTAATCCCGACAATATCCGTCTTTGGCGTCCTTGCCTGTGTTGGCACCGTGGGGAATTCCATATCTATTCTTGTATTCGCTGCCCGGATGAAACGAACGTTCCAGAACGACCTTTTCGTCCTGCTCAGCGTTGTCAACTTCGTGGCATGCGCAGTGTGTCTTCCATTTGAAATCGTCGCTATGAGTTATATGTACGTGTACCCATCTTTGGCGCTATGCAAGATTAGCAGATTCATCGACGTTTTCAGTGTGGCTCTCTCTGTGGTGACGCTCAGCGTACAAGCCATCCTCAGGCTTAAAGCTGCCAGTACCGGAACTTCCATCAATCCTTCCAGAACCAAAAGCTTCATGATGATTTTGGCCTTGATCGTGTCCAGTTGCGGCTTGTCTTGCTTAGGTCAGTATCTTATATTAGTGTTTGCAGTGAGAGTTGTTAATTCAGCGGATTTACTGACAATAGCTATTCTTTGTATTTGTAAATATAGTTATCTGTACTATGTGAGTGATTCGTAGTTTTTCATCACGTACTTCTTCTTGCCATCTACATTCGTTTCTCTACTTCTAAGTTACTTTTTCTACTTATGTCATGCATGATAAGTGATCACACAGAACAGTGACTTTATTTCAATAGCACAGTGACAGAAAAATCAAAAGCATGATCATGTTTTTCCTTTCCTCTGTCTGTGTTTCTCCCTTCTCTTCTCACTGCAGCCATCTTGCTTCCGTTTGTGTAAAGAATCATCCGTCAGGGTCCAGTGTTCACCATCAAGTTTCCTTCCCATTAACCTGGCATTACAAAGCCTCCCATCCTTATCCCAAGCTTTTTGTTTTGTTTTGTTTTTGCTTATCTGTGTTACATCATCTTTCTCTCTCGACCAGCAAATCGAGTACCTATTAACTTACTTAAAGGACTCGAAGTTTTTGTCGGCAATCTTAGGAGATCTGGGATTTGTGATCGCATACAGACGATGCCCGCAAACAGGCCAATTGCTCTTCTTAGAATTCCACTTACAACCTTAGGCAATAACATTTGACTAGATATAATGAACTAACAATTAAAACCTCACATTTACTTTATATCTGTTCTAGAACGAAAAATCAAATGAATCTGTGAAATCGGTATGCACATATTTTTTTGTTCTCTTTTGGAGACACAAGCTATATAATCTATTAATCACATGTCTAATGCAATTCCTAAAATTATCCACCTCTTCATTGTACAGCCCCCGTGGTGTATGGCTTCCGAGCATGCCCAACCTTTATTTACGATGTCAAGGGACGGGACTGCTCTTATGGCGATGACGTTAAAGAATCTGCGTGGCCTACAGTGTTAACCATCATGTATGTGACTGGTTTCATCACTCTCATTGTCATCACAGTCTTCACCTACTACAAGATATGGCGGATTGTCAAGAGGAGCAGATCGGCCATTGCGGCGCATAATATGGCGACCAAGCCACCTCCGACTGATAGAGACAATACTGTATGCAAGGATCATGTCCAGTCTTCAGATGTACTTGTTAATTCCCCGCCGGCTGAAGACATCATGGACTCTTCAGACATTGTTTTGGAAACGGATGAGCGACAGAGTACACATAAAAAGGCTGAAAATGTCTTCCCTGAAGCTCGAAACTTTAGCCCTTCGGGTACAGATTTGGGTGGATCTGATCAAACCAAAACCAGAGGCTGTAACATCGTGACACTTTCTATTGAAAAGGATCTTATTACGTCAAACGGATCAACACCGAGATGCCAAGAAAACGGCCTTGGCACGACAACAGCTGCCGCCGTCCCTGCTCAATCACCGATTACTTACCCTGCCTCGCATACCTACCAGCCAGGGCCTACTCATGAAAGCAGGGAGCAGCCAGTTAGCACTGCTGCATCTTCTGTCCAGACAGCATTTAATGAGGCGTCCAACCAAACACCCAAACTTCTTTCAATGGATCTTGGCAGTCCAACAATTGGTGTTGCCTGTCCAAGAAGTGGGAAGTCATTATATCCTGTTTATGAATCGAAACGGGAAGTCAGCAATGGGAATAACTATATGGCAGCTGCAAGCCATGCCAGCAGTTCCACGCTCTCAGCTACTGAAGCAAAACTCGACAGATCTTCTGACACATGCAGAAAAATAAACAACACTCGTGAAATTAGAAGTAATGACTGTGAGGCAGACTTGCTCAGCAAATGTTCAACCGTATACTTAACCATTAATGGCAAGACAGATGGTGAGTTGGCACCTGTTGATAGTACAGATAACAGCATCATGTGTAGCAGTAGCACTGAGCTTGAGCCTATAGAGGATATTATCATTCATGAAAGTTCTGTTATAATATTTGAATTAGATAAGAAGGCGTGTACTGATTTATCAGTTGACATTAGCAAGAAAAATGGCTGCATTTCTAAAGTAGAAAACGTCGATGTTAGCAGCCTTACTTCTAAGACAAACATTGATATTTCCGGACAAGTAGTTTCTCAAGCCCAACAGAATGGTGAGCCGATAACTGCTCAATATGTCTGTACAGAAGGCAGCCGCAGGGATGAAAATTATGCTGAAAACGTCAGATCATCCATAGATGATGAGCAAGAGGTCTTCAAGATTGCAAATAACGTAAACGTTCTATCCAGGGCATCAAACATGGATGACCAAAATCCTTCAAGCAGAGCTCAGACAATAACAAGCGTCCCGCAAAACGGCACCACAATATCCAACACTCTAGCCAAAGCGATTATGAAACGCGCCAAACTTTCTTCAGAAAATTCCATCAAATCTAAGTCTATGAAAAGCCTGAAGATCCAGAAATCGACCCTGGAGATTGCCATTACCCGGACCGCGTTTCTACTAACCTTCACTTTCATAGTCTCCTATGTTCCATTCTTTATGGTGGCCATTCCTCGCATGATCAATGAAGATATTGACTACAGTCGAGACGTCGTCCTTCTTAACCTAATCAACACAGGAACGCGTCTCTACTTCATCACACCGACCTTCAGCCCTGTCATCTTCTGGTTATCCAACCTTGATTTCCGTAAGAATTGTAAGGCCTTGATGTCAAGGCGCAGTATAAAGTCTGTTGCATGATGTCCTGGAGGGTTTCTTGGGAACAGTATAAGGTATCAGCTCACCGAGTCCAGAAAATGAAATGGATGCCCTCTAGCAAGGAACGGAAGAAAAATGGGAAGGGAACAGAATAGGGGGTGGGGGAGGGAGGCCGGGGTGGTGGATGAAGGAGAAGGACGAAGGGAAGTGTGATATGAAATACTGATTGATAAGTGCATTAATGTCATGAGTTGTGTGTTAGTTCTCGAAGATCTAAGTGCCCGTCACATGAGAAATTGGTAGAAGAATGGAAATAAGAGTGCACGAGGAACATATATGCGTCGTTGTAGTGTTATGTGCGCAAACAATCTTGTACTGTAATATGATGAGTAATGGCCTATGGTCTTATAAAATCTTTGGATTTTGAACATCAACGGCAGGATACTGAAACTGTAATATTGGCAGAGCCCTATTCCCGTGTTCAATGAGTTTAAAGCATAAATCTATGACTTGCTAGATCTTGTGGACTCAGCCTGGTTCGATTTAGAAGCATGGAAATGGCTCTATTTTCACAGCATAAACCAATCTCAGATCTTTAATTCATTATACAATTGAGGAGTTCAATGAAGCTTTCTGCTGAAAATCTCTCTCGTTCACGGCTCGTTTACTTTAATCGAAAATGCATACTTTGTTCTATAATAAATGAATGTGTGTGTGTGTGTGTGTGTGTGTGTGTGTGTGTCTGTGTGTGTGTATGTGNTGTGTGTGTGTGTGTGTGTGTGTGTGTGTGTGTGTGTGTGTGTGTGTGTGTGCGTGTGTGTGTATGTGTGTGTGTGTGTGTCTGTGTGTGTGTGTATGTGTGTCTGTGTGTATGTATGTGTATGTGTGTGTGTGTGTGTGCGTGCGTGTGTGTGTTTGTGTATGTGTGTGCGTGTGTGTGTATGTCTGTGTGTGTGTGTGTTTGTGTGTGTGTGTGTGTGTGTGTGTGTGTGTGTGTGTGTGTGTGTGTGTGGTTTTTTTTTTACACTGAGTGTAAAATCTTTCATCAGCAATATTGAAAGACAAATGAAACGGAAAAACAGCGGACGCCTGGAAAATGAAACTGGAGCATGTAAACTTATTAAAATGCAGTTGGTTAAACTATCGAAATATTCCTTGGTTTTTATCTCCCCTCCAATAGCAAGATATCGATACCTGGATTTCCTATTTTGTAAAGTCGTGTTTTGACATCTTCGTTTTCATAGTTGCTGCTTTTGGTCTTCTCATCAGCTAATTCCTGCTATCTCCTTAAGTTTGATGCCAATAATATGATATACCTGCTTGCCTGCCTACCCATCCAACCATTACGAATTTAAAATTTAAATAAAAAGGCATGAAAGAACATTCAAATCTGCGGATTATGCTTTTTGCATAACTGTTTGAAAGCTTGAATGCCCCCATGCATGCTCCATTAGATTAACTCCCATCTTGTTAGTGATATGTTAAGGGGCCATATATATCCACAGTGCATATTCAGTAATGATCTTCTTCTTCTTCTTCTTCTTCTTCTTCTTCTTCTTCTTCTTCTTCTTCTTCTTCTCCTCTTCCTCCTCCTACTCTTCCTCTATTTTCTCCACCTCCTCGTTCTTCTTTTTCTTCTTCTTTTTCTTTTGTGTTGCATGTCATACTTAGATTTGCTCTGCTGATAAAAATAAAGGTCATCTGGAGGTCCAGGAGGGTCCACCACAGCTTGGTTCTGACCTCAGATGCCTCTGGCCAAATCTTCTCTCACAGAGTTTGTTATTCTGGACAGATCTGCAGGACATGCAGGTGCGTCTGTTGCTCCTGGCGGCAGGTGCATTCGGACTTCTCTGCTTTGCCCATTCGGTGTAGGTGGACTTTAAGCCCTATCTCTAGACTAAAGACGTTTTCTGGTCTCTTCGTGGAAGTTGATAGTGGAGTCTTTCATAAACTAGCTTTTATCATGTTCCCTTCTCTCCATTTCCATCTCCGGGCGGTTTTACTGACTATTTTGGTTTCTTTGAATCAAGCTAGTTCGTAATGATGATATTTACAAGTTTCTGTCTTTCCTAAACACGACGCCAGCTAAAGTGTCAAGCAACTAATGTCTCTTTACGTGGCTGAAGCAAGGTTTAAATTAATTTCTTGGCTTGAAATTTGTCTGCTAAACCAGGTATTTACGCTGCTCTTGCGTATAATAGTAATAATAATAATAATAATAATAATAATAATAATAATGCGGTTTATAAGTCTCATATCCAGGCTAATGCCCGCTCATGCGACTTCACACTATTATTACCCCAGCAGGCCGGATCACTCTAGGACTTTCTTGACTCTCTGGGGAGCATACAGTGCCGCTGCCATTTATAGGCGCTGATCACTAGCATTCTGACAATATCTTCCACTGCGTATAGCCAGGTACTCATTTTACAGGCGGGTGGACTGAGGAAAATGTGAATGAAATGCTTTCCCAAGGCACTTACAACATGACCCTGATCGGGAATCGAACTCTGGACCTTTAGATCTTGAGTCCAACGCCATAACCATAAGGCCACGCTTCATTTCATGTGCTGTTTTTGTTTTTTTTTTGTTTTTATCCCTTATACTCTGAGAATCTATCTATAACATCACATTTCAAAAGCTGCTATTCTATTACTGAGTCAAAAATTGTTTGCTTGCCTTATTAGCCTGTTTATTAACCATCGATTGGCATATTCATTTCACTGTGTTATCAAAGCCTGATAAAATGATACAAACAAGGCTACAATTATTATTAATTCACCGGCACAAGCTTGAGAAGGAATTAAGGCTGAAAGTTCAATGTCACGAGTTTAGATCAGCTGTCAGGAGAAAATGCAGCTGGGACCAGTCGAAGGTAGCCGTAACGATTTTGCACTTTCCAGATTGTGTGCACTTTAACACAATATAATTATTGAAGTTGGCTCATCTTTGTAGCATGTGCCTGTGAGCAAGCACGAAAAATAACAGTTTAAGCGTGTGATGTGTGCCTAGGGGAGGTGGGGAGGAGGAGGTGCATGGTTTGGGACAAGGGTTGGTTCTGTTTGGCTAAGACTTTGTGTGGGATGTATAAACATATTTAAGGCGTACAAATACAAATAGACATAGGGTCAGCTTGGAATATTTTCATTCATGATACCGCCTTTTATTATACAGACCCCAGTTCCTTTAGGACAACTTTGTTGAAGGTTGAAGAAAAGTAGAAAACTTTTCATCGGCACAAATTGTTTGTAGAACCCTGAAATTCTAGATGCAAGACAAATTAAAAGTTCATACCCTATCTGCCCAACTCAATGTTTAAAAATATATGTACTTAGTGCTCTTTCCGTTAGGCAAACCTTCAGAGCGCCCCTACCCAGGTCCAATCCCGACTTAATTCGAACTCTATAGAAGATTCGCCAATACCTGAATCAACGTATTACTAAATGTCAAGCAAAAAAAAAAAATCATGAGCTGAAACCTGTGACATCCAGAATCCCGCGAAGAAGCCTACAGAAGGCAGTCAACAATTAATAAAAGACGCTTTGTTAGTTATAGCTGGTACAGTGTTTGACGAGTGATTTAGAGGTCAAAACTCAAAGACAACAAGAATAAAATGAAACGATCCCTCTCTTTATGTGACCTTTAAACACCATAGCTGCGTCATTCGACAGGTACCCACCGCCAGCCGTCTCGCTAGCCGTTCGAATGACCACGTTCTCTCATTGGCTGGCCAAACGCAGAGTGCATTGACGGGTATATAGCTTGTTTCAGGTGTTACGCAAAATGATGATGTTTATGGCTGCATAAAATGCCCCCCAATACCACCATGACGTTTCATTTGTTACCTGTTGTTCCAAACCTATCCTCCCCCTTCGTTGAAAGGGTAACAAAGCACTAATCTTTAGAAAAACAGCACTGATCTCGTATGACAAACAATAACACTGCAATACTTTGTCTATGTTGACGCACATTTCACAAAAATGAAGTTTGTAGAGAAAAAAACAAAAACAAAATTACCATCGCATCCAGTCCATTATACTTTCAGAAAAATGCCAACTTTCTTATTGACTTTTAAAGCTGCGCTTTCCGATCAGTACCCACGGAAGTCAAGCTCCGCCTTAACATGGCCGTGGACATTGCTTAAGATCAGACGGATTTGCTTTCATATTTCAGAACTGGATGCTATTAAAGTATTCGGGTAGATATACGCTTGCACCCCAAAAAAAAAAGTCTAACAAAAGGTTTTTCACCAGTTTACGGTCCAAGCGGATGTGATGAGCAACAGACAGAAAATCTACCAAATTCTGAGATCCGGCAGGTTGTTAAAACTAGGTCAAAGCCAAGATGGCCACCGCCGGCCTTGAAAATGCAGTATGCGATTGTAGTTTTTTAACAAATAGGTCTAGGATAATATTTCTGATGTCCAGACTGATGTTTTCACAGTCAAGAA
Organism: Ellobium chinense; assembly: GCA_033807755.1. Lineage (NCBI taxonomy): Eukaryota > Metazoa > Mollusca > Gastropoda > Ellobiida > Ellobiidae > Ellobium > Ellobium chinense. The sequence continues at coordinate 2,252,554 of JAWQUT010000047.1, read as the reverse complement.
ATTCAATGGCATCAATAAAAAATACCATATGTTCCCACTGAACTGCTCAGTCTAGTATGGCACGCAAATATGCCTTAATATTACGTTCATATTGGGGTTAGGGTGTTTTTTTTTCATAAATCTACCCGACTAAACCAACTTTCTTTATCGTTGTGCTCGAAAGGACAGGTGAATATTAATCTTCAAAATTTTTATGCAGTATGGAATGTTTTACCCATGAAAATCTGGAAAGTCTAGTGCTCAGAAGTGAAGCGTGAGATTGAATATATTCAGCTCAGTCTGAATATATTCAACTCAGTCTGAAGATATTCAACTCAGTCTGAAGATATTCAACTCAGTCTGAATATATTCAACTCAGTCTGAATATATTCAACTCAGTCTGAAGATATTCAACTCAGTCTGAAGATATCCAACTCAGTCTAAAGATATTCAACTCAGTCTGAAGATATTCAAGTCGGTCTGAAGATATTCAAGTCAGTCTGAATATATTCAACTCAGTCTGAAGATATTCAACTCAGTCTGAATATATTCAACTCAGTCTGAATATATTTTAACTCAGTCTGAAGATATTCAACTCAGTCTGAATATATTCAACTCAGTCTGAATAAAATATTCAACTCAGTCTGAATATATTCAACTCAGTCAAGTGTTCCAACACACCTCTCTTCTTATCTCACACCCTGGTCGGGCCTTTAAGATCTTTGTCTGAGCCCCTGTAAAAATTCCAAATATATTATGTCAATATTTGAAATACGAACTGATGAGTCAACATAGACAGCTTGCATGTTCACAGCGTGCATGGTATCACATTTGTTTGAACTGCGTGAACTAATATCAACAACAAATAAAATCATATTATACATGTATTTCTAAGTTAAACATTTGATTGGCCACTTGGGACACGTAAAAGAAGATCACGTTTATTATCATATTATCTAAGTTTGTGAATGAAACATCTTAGAAGCTGGCAAAGCCTCTACAAGACGGTATGGACCACTCATAATCAATAGTATTATTGATACTGAAAACGCAAAAGTACGTGACAGAGAACTTTTCATGTATGTCTATTCAGCTTTGATAGGAGTTTTTCTGATCTCGGTGTTTGATCAGATCGTTTCGTGCTCAGAAGGAAGGTTAAGAAAAACAACGAGAAGACAAATCAATCAACTCTGCTCAATTGCAATTTTGGTTAAATCGAATATCTTAGAGTATTGTTCTACATCTATTCAGCTGAGATAGGAGTTTCTCTGACTATGGTGCTAAACTAGATAGTTTCATACTCACAAAGGTTTGAAAAATCCAAAACAATAAGACAAATTAGTAGATTCTGATAAACTGCAGTTTCCGTTAAATCAAATGGTTTAGATAAGGGTAAGGTTTTTAACTCTTTGAAAGTCAACAAATCATCGAAGAAAAAACAAAGTCTTTTAATGTATGCTTTAGTATCTATCATCATTTTGAAACCCACATTAGTGTACGCCACGCAATGCTTGTTTCTGTTTCGTATTTTCCCTGTGAAAATGTCCACTCATCTGTCATGTCTGATGTTATACTTTGTGCAAAAACATTATTATGTACTATTCTTTATTCTTTGCCAATAAAGATTATATTGGAATCCGAATCCAACATCATTCACAGACCAATTATCGCTGCCTTTAACTGGATACTCATTTAACAGATATGTGGGTTGAGAAAAATATGAACGAATTTTGATATTTTTTAAAACGAAGGCATTAGGAATATGACGCTATGGGGAATCAAACACACGACGTGTTGATTCAGATGAACCAGCGCCCTAACTATTCACTCGGCAAGCTTCACCCGCCTTTCATGCGCACAGATAACTGACTAAAGACTGAAGCTGTGTGAACATGTCTTTTACAACCTAAACGTCATCTTTCTCGCCTATGGCTGAGTACTGTGTCATGTGTCGTGCACATTCACTAGGCCAGTTCAGCTCTCTCATGCTTTATAGTATGAAAGGATTCAGGGTGGCCGAACAGTTAAGACGTTGGACTCAAGATCTAAAGGTCGTGGATTCGACTCCCGACCATGAACATGTTGTAAGTACCGCGAGGAAGCATCTCATTCACATTTTTCTCAGTCCACTCGTCTGTAAAATGAATCTGGCTATAGGCAGTGGAAGATAGTGTCAGAATGCTTGTTAACAGCGCTTGTAACTGGCAGCAGCACTGTTTGCTCCCCAGGGAGCTGAGAAAGTCTTAGAGTAATCAGGCCTGCTGGGGTAATGATAGTGTGAAGTCGCGTGAGCGGGTATTAGTCTGGACTTATAAACCGCATTATTATTGTTATTATTATTTCTTAGAAATTGTGTACGTTTAGCAAGATAATTTCATGTCGGTTTTAAAAAAAAATATCCAGACTTCACGAATTAAAGACAAAAAAATAGAGTGAAAAATATATTTTTTAAAGATGAGTGCAACTGTCCTAACAGTAGTAAAAAACCAGTAGCGTTCGCTGCTCTTTTCCTGATTATAATCTGAAGCCGGAAGATCAAAGAACTAGGCATGGAACTTTCCTTTGCACGTTTAGTTCCCAACACAACGCCAGCTTGGCGCTACCACTCCTTATCAATGTCATCGTGTTATCGGTGCAGTGCGCATTAATTTTTCAGGCTCATCCAAGTTCCTCTGTTTGTTCGCAGAGTCCAAGACCAAAGAAAGATCGGTCAATTTTTTTTCTGTGCAGCCGCTTTCATTCTCAGGGGTTCTCAAACTTTTCTTAGTCGATGAACCCCTAGAAGCCACCAGGCAATACTGTGTACCCCAAATATAAAGCAGTTACTTTGCATTTCTTCAAAAAAAAAAGTGAGCTCAAGCAGTGACGTATTTTTGTTGATATGGTATAGTACATATATGGTGTGTGTGTGTGTGTGTGAGTGTGTGTGTGTGTGTGTGTGTGTGTGTGTGTGTATGTGTGTGTGTGTGTGTGTCTGTGTGTGACTGTGTTTGTGTGTATATGTGTGTGTATGTATGTGCATGTATTCCTGATCATGGTCATGCTATAACTGCCTTGGGAAAGCATTTTACACATTTTCCTCAGTCCATTTGTCTGTAAAATCGGTACCTGATTATGGGCAGTGTCTAAAAATGACAGTGGCATTATATTCTCCCGGGGAGTTGAGAAAGTCTGAGTCTGGTCAGGCCTGCAGGGGTAATAATCGTGTGATGTCGCATGAGCGGGCATTAGCCTGGATAAGAAACGTATAAACCGCATTATTATTATTATCACCCAATCTGATCACTGACAACCGAATCGAGAAGGGGGTCGGAAATGAAGCAATATTTTTACCTGGGACATAACAACGTAAACCGCCCTCCTCAAGACTCGAAATCTTGGCAGTCATTAGATTATGAGAAAAACTCACAAGGCCATGCAAAAGGTGGCTGAAATTTGCTTAGGTTATGAACTGGTGAACCCCATAAGTCTGTGCTTTGATATCGCTGTCGTTCGTTGTCCCGGATATCACTGATAGTTTACAGAAAACTTTAGAGGAATTAACGATTGCTTTGTACTTTTCCATGGGAATAGCACGTTCGTATGTTAAGGTAAATTTCTTCCATGCTCCTAATGATGTAGATGTTGCATTATGACAATATTGTTCTGTATTAGGTTTCAAACTGTCGCTATTACGGAGTATTTTCCTCCGTGATCCAACAAAGCGACTTCAGACAAGACAATGATCAAGGTTTCTTTGTCGTAAAAAATGTTTGCTTATTCGTTTGTTTGCTTGTCCGTTTGTCTGTTTGTTTGTATTTTTTTTTGTGCTTGTTTTCATGTTTTTCTTGCTTGTTTGGCCGGCTGGCTGGCTGGCTGGCTGGCTGGCTGACTGCTTGCTTGCTTGCGTGTTTGCTTCTTGCTTGTTTGGCTGGTTGGTTGGTCGATTGGTTTTGAAATTATTATGAGATTCACTTCAAGTCTCGGCATAGATGAACTTAATGACAAAGGAGAAATTTATTATCAAGTTTTTCATTAACGCCAAGACTATTTTTCTGTACACAATTGGGTGTGTCAGACTGCACTGACCTGACCTAAAATTGCAGATTTATCCTGCAAAATTAAAATCCCCAAGGTATGTTCAGAAATAAATGCAGTGTGGTGTTCACAAACTTGTGGGACATTCTTCAAAATCTCTCTCAAGAACGGAACATTTCACTGTCGACCTGACATAATCACAAGCTGTGGAATCCCACTCGAGCAAGATTACAATATATTTTCGGATAATTATATAAAAGTTAGCGGATAATAGCAGTGTCTTTTAGTCGCAACTTTCTGCTTTCTTTCGGGGCGTTGCAACTAAACAAAGTCGACTGAACTAACTTTAATCTCAGTAGTGCATTCGTGCAATTAAGAGCATGGGACCTCTAGAATGGCATGTACTCTGTTGCCTTAAGTAATCGCCTTATGGAAGCTAAATACAGAAACGTTCACACGTGGGGTTGAATTGATGTTCTATCCTAGATACCTCTCAAGTGGCTGACACATTGATTAGCTGATTGCATGGTTGACATAACGGTGAAGTATTGAAGTAATGATTGTAAGGAAGGACGGATTTAGCGAGTGCTGGACCTCTGGCATTAGGAGTAGATTTCGAGTGCTCGAGACCTTGGGCCAAAAAAAAAGGGGCTGAAGATACCTTTACATTACAGTGAGTGAGTGAGTGAGTGAGTGAGTGAGTGAGTGAGTGAGTGAGTGAGTGAGTGAATGAGTGAGTGAGTGAGTGAGTGAGTGAGTCAGTGAGTCAGTGAGTCAGTGAGTCAGTGGGTCAGTGAATGAGTGAGTGAGTGAGTGAGTGAGTGAGTGAGTGAGTGAGTGAGTGAGTGAGTGAGTGGGACAGAGAGAGAGAAAGGCAGAGAGGGGGAACAATGATTTTCTTGAAGAAATTCTGTGTTCGATTCATACTGAAATATTGGTACCGTCCTTTTTTTTC